>JAYESA010000006.1:133332185-133437185 GCA_036927795.1 Iris macrosiphon
TAACTAAATAATGAAACAACTAACTGAACCCAAAACTCTAACCCAAGAGACTAACCAAAACAAAAACCTGCTATTACTCACTAAAACCAGAACATATCAACTGTGCTCAATGTACAATGAGCTGATACACTATTGAAATTTGACTGATACTTGGTGCTGATACCTGTAGGTACTGCTGAACTTAACAGTTGGCTTCCTTCTTCTTATTCGAGCTGCTACTGCTCTCTTCATTTTTCCTATGCAGCAGCTACTGAAACAGGTACTGCTGAACTCTATGCCTGCTCTTCAGCTCCAAGATGCACGAGCTCCTACTGTTGGTATCTTCCCGACCTCCAACTGACTGAACTGTACAAGGATGCAGTGAAGTGCATCCTCCCAATTTGCCACCTTTAAGTACCTGAGTCTGCACAGTTGCTCGATTGAAATTTGCTTAGCACTGCACGACAGTGGGACTGCCTGCATCCCTAGCTACTACTGTACATTTGCTCCCAGCTCTACCTGTGTGCCCTGACTGCACAGGGACTGTGCATTGCCTAACTGTACAGTGGGCTCTTCCACACTGCTGAGACCCCTCTCACTCACTCAAGCACACACAGACACATATACACAATTATACTTAAACACATCTAAGTATAAATATATATACACACATATAGATATCTAGCTACCTATATACATAGATACATATAACACAAACTTACATACTAAGATAACTAGCTATACATCTATATATATACTCCCCATATATATATAAACTTAAACACATATATACGTATATATATATAAGTACACACACACACACACACACACACACACACACACACACACACATATATATATATATATATATATATATATATATATATATATATATATATATACACAACTATATACACTAGTATATATGTATACACATGTACACTCACATATACATAAACTCAATTACTCTATTATATATACTATATATTACATAGATAGCATATATATATATATAATTATACATTCACGTATAGCAAAGAGGGCAAAACAACAAACATATGGAGTGCACCGACCCGTATCACACTTTCTCTATGATACGCTAGTGATACGGCTCCAACACACAAGCAAATATATCCTGGAGGATACGAGCAAGTCTAATACATTAATTATAAATAACACATATAGTAATTAGATTATCTACATGTTCGTGTTATAATGTGATATGCACAAGGCCCTGTGTTGGAGAAAAACTCTAAAAATCAACCTGTTTCATCAAATTGATCAGATACGACCTACACGTACCAAATTTTGGATATGAAACTAGTCACAAACAAGCAATCAATTGTCATTTAGATCTATTATACCAAATGACAAGCACTACATATGTCAATCTCAGAATTCTTCCAAATTTTTGTACCAAATTGGACATAACTTCCACTATAGGTCTCCGATGAACCTAAAACTACTTCCTATGGGTAGCCTATGCATGTGGGTTAGTTTATCATGGTTAATCTTAGATCTAGAGTCTATTAAAAGGGGAAAACTAAAATATACCTACTGGAAGATGGATTTCCAATAAAAAGTCTTCAAATGCAAAGTAGCTCCTCTCTTTATAGATCTTGGCCTCCTCCTCCTTGCTCATTGCTTTCTTTTTATAGATCCTTGATATAGTAGCCTTAATAATGAATTTGGGAAGAGATTGGAGAAGAATTGGTGAAGAAATAGTTAGGGAATTGAGGGAAATTAGAAGAGAGAAAATTATAGATCTAGAATTTGGGGTTAAATAAAATGAGAGCACTCTCTCTCTCTTCTCCTCTATGGCCGACCATGTACCCCTCTCCCAAGCAATATAAAATATCACAAATATCCCTTAGGACCTCTCATAAAGAATTTAATTAGGAAGAGAAGGTTCGAATCTAATGGTTTCTCTAATTAATCAAATCTTATAATCCATGGGCCTAATACAATAGGCTCAATCTAAACTAGCCCAAATATTTGGTTCATGTATTCTAACAAATAATTTTGGTCCACTACATAATTCTAAAATAAATCTACATCTACCAAACAATAATTAATACAACAAATAAATAATTATGCATGCATAAATATTTAAATACAATCAATCCTAAATTAAAAATTATCTATATCAATTACTAAACTACCTTTGAGTGAAAATATGAGGGTGATAGTGCCAATTCAGAATTCTCCCAAAATTGACACCAAATTGGACATAACTTCTACCGTAGGTCTCCAATGAACCTAAAACTAATTTCTATGGGTAGCCTATGCATGTGGATTGATTTTTTATGGTTAAATCTCAGATCTATAGTCTATTAGAAGGGGAAAAAATTAAAATGTATCTATTGGAAGATGAATTCCCAATAAAAAGTCTCCAAATGTCAAGTAGCTCCTCTCATTGTAGATCCTGGCCTCCTCCTCCTTGCTTCTTACTTTCTTCTTATAGATCCTTGATGTAGAAGCCTCGATAAAAAAAATAAAAAGAGATTGATGAAGAATTGGTGGAGTATTGATGAAGGAATAGAGGAAATTAGAAGAGAAAAATTATAGATCTAAGAATTTGGGAATTGGTGAAATAAAATAAGCACTCTCTCTTCATAGGTGGCTGGCCATATAACCCCCTCTCCAAGCAATGTAAAATATCCCAAATACCTCTTGGGGCCTCTCATAAAAAAATTAATTAGGGAGGGAAGGTTTTAGTCTAATGGTTTCTCTAATGAATCCAACCTCCGATTTCATGGGCCTAATTCATGGGCTCAAACTAAACTCATCCAAAATATTGGGTACATACATTCTAATAAATGGATTAGGTTCACTACACAAGTTTAAAATAAATCTACAACTAATAAACAATAATAATACAATAATTAATTAATCATGCATGCACAAATATTAAATACCATTAATCCTTAAATAAATATTATCCATGTCAATTACTAAACTACCCTTGAATAAAAAATGGGGTTGACAGATCTCAATGATACTGCTCCGTTGGAACTGACTATTATCCCACTAGAAAACTTTGAGGACCCATTACTCATTTCTTATTCAAGAATGAATATATATAATAGTTCGAGAGACCGTGTAGGCTACGAGTTATTGGAAATTAAAGATGTATTGTTATAAATCTTATTTTAAAATGCTGGAGATGGAGAGGAATATGTTATTATTAGACATTATACTTCTTGAATAATTTGTCATTGATAGGCATCATTATCAAATATTTATTAGGCTTCGTGATCGTGTAGGCTCCGTTGGAGAATACTGTCTCCACTACATAAGGACTTTCCCATTTAGCTTAAAATTTGTCTTTGCTCTTATGGGTTATGATCATAGATCTCCTTACTGAAAGGACTAATTTATCGACTTGAAATATTCTTTCCTTGAATTTTTGATTAAAAGCTCTAAAAATGTGTACTTGGTATAACTCTATATGTTGTTGAATGTGCAGGCATATTTTATCTAATGCTTCTAATTTTTGTATGTGGAGTCGATCATTAGTCTCTACTGTTAGCTCATTAGCAATAGCTATTCTAAGAGAAGGTATCTAGATTTTGAGCGGAAGAACTGCTTTACATCCCTAGACCAAAGAGAATAGTGTACAATCAGTTAGAGTTTAAACTGTTGTATGATAAGCCCATAAACAATCTTCAAGTTTCTTATTCTAAGCACGTTTGTTGGATAAGACAAATTTTTTAAGGAGTTTAATTAGGTTATTTTGAAGGCTTTTGCTAAGCTATTGGCTGCTGGATTGTAGGCTGTAGATGCTATACACAGAATCGATAAAATGTTTGACTAGCGAATTGTGGCCCATTGTCATGTATTATCCTCCGAGGAACACCGAAACGATAGATAACATGGTGTTTGATGAAGTTAATTATGTTGGATGTCTTAACTTCGATGAGTGGGACTGCTTCTGCCCATTTAAAAATGTAATCAATTATTTGGAAAAGTAATCGGTTATTGTAAGTATAAATTAATGTCCTCTAGAAGAAGATGGGCTGATTAGACCAATAATAACTATTTTCAAAGCTTCAAAATGCCAGGAGGCAGGTGTAGAGTGTAAGAACTTTGTTGGTTAATGGCTAAAATTAACATAGATTTGGCTTGACTTGCATTTTCGAATGTAATCTACGGTATCTGTCACCATAGTGGGCCAATAATAACCTATTCTCCTGAGGCGGTCTTGTAATTTAGGACCTGGCTGATGTGCTCCACAAATACCATCATGAGCTTCACGGAGTGATTGTCTAGGTTCAGGATTGGAAACATAGTGTAGTAGCAATCTCTCATAAGAACGATTATATAATATTTTGGATGAGGCATCATAGTAGAATCAAAGTGAAAGTCGTATAATAGAAGAATCTTCATTCGAATTTTTTGGAAGAATTCCATAAGCAGTATAGTCTATAAAAGGGTCTCTCCAATATTTATCCATGGAAGTTGACTTTATGACGTAACTATATTCAACGTGCAAGTTGTTTTTTATACAGAAAAATCATCATCCTATTAGCATAATTGAGTGCTAACTCTTTAGGGGAATGACCAATGATGCTGCTAGGCTGGCTAAAGCATATGCTTCCATATTCTGTAACTGAGGCACATGTTCGATAAAGAATCGTTTGAAAGTAAAATCCAGTTCGATTGCTGCTTGATGATAAGGAATGAGGTCTTCATGTCGAACCTCGTACTCTCCTCTGATCTGATTGACTATCAGCTTGGAATCTTTATAGGCTTCAAGATATTCTATGTCCAATTCTTTAGCAAATTAGAGACCAATAAGTAGAGAATTATATTCTGCCATATTATTGGAATATGGTTCATTGAAAAAATATGCTCGATGAATGATTAGTTTGTCAGAAGATTCTAGGACTATGCCAACTCCAGCAACAATATTGCCTTTGGATCCTATTCTTGATGTGCTATCAAAAAATAGTTGCCAGGTGTCATCTTTCATGGCCATATTAGACTCTAAGACTTCATCTGGGATGTTATTATACAGTTTGGAAGTTTTTGGTACATGATAAGCTTCTAGGAAGTCATATAGTGGTTGACCGTTTATTAATTTTTGCAGGACATATACCATGTCATAAGGTGATAGCAACATTACCCATGTAGCTAAACAAGAATTGAGTATACTTGGCTTAGACATCAATACCCGAAGAGAATTTACTCTGGATATGACATGAATGGTTTGACCTGACACGTAATATCGTGTCGTCTGAATAGGAAACATCAAGGCGAGGCATTCTTTTTCTACCAGATTGTATCGATGTTCAGCGACGACCATCATGCGACTGAGATAATATATCGTCCGTTCATGGCCTTCATTACTCTTTTGTGCAAGAAGAGTCCTAGGGAGTAATATTTTTTTTGAACAAACAGCAAAATAGTTTTTCAATGATCGAAGACATCAGAACTGGCAGATTTGTTAAATATCATTTGATGTCGTCAAATGCTTGTTGACATGCTCTATTTCAGATAAAGGATACACCTTTCTTTATTAACTGAGTGAAGGATCAGCATTATACCGAATAATTAGGGATAAATCTCCTATTGTATGCTCGACGATCTTGCAGACCATGAAGTTCTTTAAGATTATGTGGAGGCTATATTTCGAGGATAGCTTTGATTTTATCGGGGTCAATTTAAATACCTTTGGAAGTTATAACAAATCTGATAAACTTGCCACTGGATACTCCAAGAAAGGATTTAGTTGGATTCATCTTTAATTGGTAGTGGCGTATCAATTCGATGAACTTGCCACTGAATCTTCTCATGGCTCGTTGTTAAGTTACACTCGTATTCTTCAAGCCGAAGGACATGACTGTATAATAGTAAACTCCCGATATTGTACGAAAAAAAGTTTGTTTTTTATCATCATATGACATCTTAATTTAATTGTATCCAGAAAATCCATCCATGAAGGACATATATTCAAATCTGCATATATTATCGATTATGACATCTGTTATGGTAAAAGAAATTTATCTTTTGGATAGGCCAAGTTTAGATCTCGATAATCTGTGCAGACCCGAACATTTCTATTTTTCTTTATAACTAGAATGATATTAGCTACCTAGTAAGGATATTGCTCTTCTCGAACAAAGCAACATGTTATAAGTTTTTTGACTTCTACTTTAATTGCATCCATCATATCCGGACGAAATTATCGTTGGTGTTGTTTCACTAGTTTAGCCTTCGGCTGAATATTGAGCTTGTGTATGGCTACTTGAAGATCTAGGCCAAGCATATCATCATAACTCCAAACGATGACATCGATATACTCATTTATTAGTTAGAGTAAATTGTGTTGATCTTCTTCAGAAGACTCTTACTAAAAAAGATTAGTCTTGGGGAAGATTTTTCGCCTACATCAATTTGGACTATTTTATTCTCTCTAGGGGTTCACGTTGCTCAAATCAAAGTTTCCATTGAGTATCCATTTATTATGCCCATGGATTATTCTCAAATGGTTCCAATAGTTTAAGGACTTTATCATTTGGGGCAGTTGACACCATATTTACAGAGAAAGCCTATTTGAGTACGTCACCCATGCTTTCATTAGAATCCCACAATGATGAGTCAGAGGAATGAGAATGCGTCTTTTCTTCTGATTTTGAACTTTCAGGACTTGTTGGTGGTGTAACTTATCCCAAACTATGACCAGTCCATTGGGAGTATATTTCTGGCTTGCCTTTTGGAGGGAAGTGACATATATGAGTCTGTCTGCCTTTTCCATAATTTAGTCCCAGACCAGATTTTAAGTTATAGCTCATCCATTGCATAATATTCTTGGCTGATTGGCTATAACGATACAATTGTTTCTTTCCAATATCCTTTTTAAAATTATTAGTCTGCATGCCTTTTTTATATCTAGCTTTGCCAAAGATTATTTGACGTTGCTTGTCTGTCTTGCTGGGACTATAAAGTATGTATACTCAAATTGTTCATATAATAAACTATATTAAAATAGAGATGCCACTGGTATGGACAGAGGTTTGTAAAGATGAAAAGCCTTTAAGAATTTTTTAGCAAAGGGTTCAACATTAACGTAGTACGAAGTAGTATCTTCTTTATTCATGAAATATGAGATTTTTTTATCTTCTACATAGTCAGCATAATCTTCAGCCTTGACAAGAGGCTTGGCAAGATTGATGACTAGGGGTTGATTCACTGATGTTGGTTGCTTATTATGATGAAGGTCGATAACAAGGGGTTCATTCTCCAACATCGGTTATTCATTGCATCGAAGGTTGATGAGCAATAGAGGTGACTTGTGCAGGTTGATGCCGAGAGGCTTCGAAGGAGTTGGACGAGTACTACGTCCTTTGACTCGGATTATCAAAAGATCTTATTTTGGGGTGTCTTCAACTTCATCACTAGCTTGATTAGCTTCTTCTTTTATATACTTCGGTGTATATAATGCAGAGTCAGCGAAATAGGCTTTGACACCTTTGAATGGGTTAAGGTCAGCTACCTCTATTTTGACTTCTCCTCTACTGTTCACATATTTTAAATATTGATGTAGGATGGAGGGTATAATTTTATGCTCGTGTATCCATGGTCATCCCAGCAAAATATTATAAGGATAAGTCAGAGTCAATCACATAGCATGTGACTTCAGTACGTAGATCGCCTATTTAAATTTTTAGGCATATATTTCTCATCGATTTACTCCTTCTAGTGTTGAAGCCTAGAATGGTAGTGATAATAGCAGACATGTTATGCATTGATATCTTCAATCATCTCAGTAGACTTTTAGGAATAATGCTAATTAAAGAACGAGGGTCAATGTGAATTTGGTACACCATAATAGATCCGATGTAACCAGTATAATACAAATATCTGCCATATTGATTATCCTTGAGTAGCATATTCTCTTGCGTGAAGGTGATGCTGGAAATATTCTTGATCACACTGTGGCATTGAGGACACGCTAATGGCTCTTCTTCAGGATCCTTGAGTTGAGCTAAGCATGAGTGTGCATGTATCAGAGCTTTTTTCAAAGCTTCACGAGTCTCCTTCGACAAAAGAAGTAACTCAAATATGGAAATTCAGGCTGGGGTATTGGCCAGTTGTGCCAATATATCAAAATTGTAGGGCTTTTCAAGTCCTTGGGGTATATTCTTCTTTAGGGATTTTTCTAAGCGTACTTCCTTTTACTTCCCTTTCTCTGTCATAGTAGGCTTTGAAGGACCAGATTTGGTTGTGACCGGAGCAATAGGAGTTGGCAAAGTAGGAAGAGTGTCAAGAACATCTTTTGGGATAGATTCATAAGTTTTGAGAATCTTTGCCGGACCTGTTACCTGTCATGGTTTATTCTTCAAGCATTGGAGAAAGAAGCACCATGTTATAAGACTTAAGTTTATTTTATCATGCCTCTTCTTGGCGCGAGTCTGTAGGCTAGTCTTATCATAGCCCAATCCACTACAAGATTTTCTAGACTATCGTTGGAGTTGTAGAGGAATACTTTGTCACTTACCAAAGTTTAAACATTCAGTTTTCTGAAAGTTATACCCCACGTTTTGCATCAAGCGTAAAGATTGCTAGTTGTATCGATAAAATTTAGGATGATCCTCCTCAACCACCTGAGTTGACGTCGATGCTCTAATTATTATAGAAGAAGAAGAATAAATTTGTGTAGGAACATCTTCATAAGTAATAAAGATTTGTTATTCCCTATACAGTAGAATACTGCAATCATGGACCATTGTTGGTATGTCAAGCGAATCTTGCGAGTAGAGCTTGGTTGAGTAATGTTCATATTTTGAAATCTGATCTCAAGAGATATTTTCTTGATATTGATCTAGATCATTGTCTGAGTGATGATATAAAGAAATTATATTGCATGATTTATAATTCTTACCCTTTTTGGATTTTGAATTAGAAGATGCTGCTCCCTAGTCCCAATCTGGCAGTAAGTCGGGATAAATCCATATAATCTCGCCATAATTTGTGGTAAGAGGCACCAACTCCTCTGTTTGACTTCGAGAAGATAAAATATTTACCACTTCTATCATAGTTCGAGGTATTGGGGTGATGCTGTTTGGGATTTTTTGTGCTGAAAAATGGCCGAATTGAAGAGCCACCATATTGGCGGTGACCATCTTATCCTCATTATGAAGGAAGATAGCTTTAATATCTATAAACTATTGTTTTTTTAAGACATAACAAGCCTTGGTAGGATAATGTACATACCGATGGTACAGATAATACTTTGGGTCATCTGTTTTGCCAGCCTAATTTGTTTTCTTGATATCAGGCAACTACAACTTGCTGCTTTTTATCGAACATTCAAAAATGTTGTGGATATCGCTCTCATCAAAGGATTATTATTCCTTAGGCTTGGAAGATTTTGGAGGCTTTTGTGATGGAGGGGAGGCACTACCAAAATATGATAAAATAGCGACATTTTTAGCGATGTCTTAATAAAATATCGCAAATATTAAAGACTTTAGCGACTCCAAAAATAAATATCGCTATACGTCGATGTTGGCGACACATAGTAACGTTTAGCAATAGAACTTTAATTTTTTAAAGAATAGTCACTATAAGCTTCTTTAACGTCGCTAAACGTCGTTGAGTTTTTTGATTTAGCGATATTTAGGGACGTATTTATCGACGTTATTTTTTTATTTTTAGCAACATTTTTAGCGACGTCGCTAATGTCGCAAACTTTTTAATTAGTGATGTTTAGCGACGTCCATTAATGACGTTGCTAATTTTTTTTATTGGCGATGTTTAGCAACATCTATTGGTGACATCGCTAAACTTTTTAATATAGGGTTCAGGATTTTATTTCCTCTTATTCTATCGATCCCCAAAATTTCGAAACCCCCCTCTCCCCCCCCTCCGGCCTCCTCCTCCTCCTCCCCCCGTCCCTTTCAACCCCCCCACCGGCTCCCCTACCGCCCCCTACTCTGGCTCCCCTACCCCGAGCACCCCCCTTCCACACGACTCCTTCCTTCCTGCGTGGCTCCTCCCCTCCGATGACCTCAGGCTTCTCCTCCTCCTCCTCATCCTTCTCTAAGTAAACCCTAACCCTATCTCTCTCTCTCTCATAGATACAGATATGATATGACACTGACATAGACACGAGACACATATATTGACACAGATATGACACACACTGTCACAGACAAACTTTGACACAGATATGACACACACACTGACACAGACATGACTCGCACTTACACTGACACGGACAAGACACACTGTCACAGACACACATACTGAGACAGATACGACACACACACAAATACGACACGATATATATCTATATAATTATTAATTTACCATATTAACACAATTTTTTGTTGTACAATAGTATTGCATGTGTGTATTTAACTTAATTGATAAATGATAGATATGATCATCCTAAATAGGGTTTTTATATATGTATCAGGAAATCAAGTCGAAGATTTTACTTATGCATTAATGTAGTGTACGAGATAAATTCATAGAGGGTGTAAACCCTAACCCTAACCCTAACCCTAACCCTATATCTCTCTCTCACAGATACAGACACGATATTTGATCGCGAACATGACACATAGACACAACAGAATATATGACACAAATATACATACTGACACGACATATCACTAACACGACACAGAACATGACACAGACCCTAACTCTATCTCTCTTCACTGACACGGTACAGGACATGACACAGACCCTAATCCAAAGTCGAGATACGACACAGACCCTAACCCTATCTGAGTTAATTAGACACAATCATGGGTATCAAGTGATATATTATATAGTACACACTTGTGCATAGTACAGTGAGGGTATCTGTCTGTGGATATCTTGGTGCTGCAAAAATGAACCCTATCCTAATCTTAACTTAGACACACACACACACATATGCACGGACACTAACACTAACCGAAACTTGGACATGCTGACACACTAATATGCATACACTAACCCTAATACGGATATGAACTTACACACATGTATGTATCATGTTATCTCATGATACGTATGTTTAAATTATAGGACACATGGATATGAAAGATTAGGACACGATATCGAGGATAAGGTTGTAAGTATTTTATCGAATACGGACAGGTGTATCAGTACATGTATTGTATTCCTTAGTATTCTTATGTGTGTAGACAAGTAGACTTGATATGTACTATAATTTAACTATTTTCTTGAATGATATCTATTTATCTTTATAAATCTGGAGTGAGTATCATTTGGATAATATACACTACCAAATATTCACATGAGTATATAGTTGAATGATGTTTATTTATCTTTGTAGAAGTATATAGAAATGATATGAATTACTATCTGTGTTATCGTTCGTGAATGTACAACCGTCATCCTTATGACATCTGCCGTATGTGGGATAAATTCATATACGGTATACAATAGTTCCTACAGTTTGCCAAGATATTTTCTCAGTACATAGAAGGTACCAAAATTAAGAGTTCGTGTGTGAGATATCGCAACTTAAAATATCATCCAGAAGTAGAAGTCATACATTATTTATACTCGAAGGATTTTACATCGAATTACTATTAGTGGACCATGCACGGAGAACTTGTGTCTTTAGCATCAGAGTCGGAGCCTTATGTGGAGCCATATATGGATGTCCATGACCACGCTGCTTATGACGGCGGGTAGGTGAACATGGTTTTTTATACGGAGGGTCCTAGTTTCTTCCAGACAATCATGATACAGCTGAGGAGGCACCGATTGTCGATGCTGCAAAGATCATAGAGTTGCTAGAGAATATAAGAACTCCATTATATCCTGGTTGTGAGGATCATTCACTATTGGAAGTGGTTACAAGATTGTTAAACATCAAGTTTGACTTTAACATGTCACAAGAATGATATAAACGAATGATGGATTTGATTATTGAGAATTTTTCAGAGGGTACAGAGTTGCCTAAAGACTTCTATCGATCTAAGAGGATGGTGTTATCGCTCAGGATGGGATATGAGAAAATTGATGCATATCGCAATGGGTGCATATTTTACTATAAAGACGACAAGGATGAAGATGCATACAGATTCTGTGGTATTGATCACTACAAGGAGACTGGTAGAGAAAAGTCTATCGGTGCAAGAAAACTTGTCTTTGACATTACGGTTGTAGAGGTTGTTTATGGTGAAAGAGACCTAAAAAATATGAGTTGGTAAAGGCGGGAACAGATCGAATGAGTATTGGATCATCCATTCGATGGTGAAGCATAAAAATACTTTGATTGAGAGTATCCAAATTTTGCTTCAAATTCGTGTAATGTCAGATTGGGACTCTCCTCCGACTGTTTTACCCCATTCGAACTATCAAATTTGTGTAATGTCATATTAGGGCTCTCCTTAGAGCATAGCATGATAGAGCTGCAGGCATCATAGCTGTCCATGGACGAGAGGCTGACGATGATGCAGGGTTCAATGGTTTATAGCAGTATAAGACTGTTATCTATCATAGATTCATACAACCATCGACTAATAGAGTTGGAGCAGATACATCCTTCTGTTGTGCCTTTATCGACACAGACTCCACTGACGTCACTGTCTTCTCCATCGATATCGGTGTCGATTTTATGGGAGCAGTATGATTTGTTCTTATCCCTATGCGCGCCGGTGGTCATCCTCATACAGATCCACAGTAGTCCTAGTTAGGATAGTTTACTATTTATTTGTGTTTTAACCTATAATATTTGGTTATTTATGAATATGATTTATTTTATAGCTTTTAGACTTTATTTCTTGCACTCAGTTATGTGGATATTTATTATATTCTTTACGACGATATTTTTTTCAGACTCAGTTTTGTAGGACCATGTATGGCAACTCTAGACAGGGGGAAAGGGGCGAATAGAGTCTATATGTGCAGTAAAATAAAATTATATGTTAAAATATAATTCTATGGCATACAAAGGTGATCAACAACTAGCAATTAGAATTATCTTATGTGTAAGCAATACTACTAACAGTGTTATGAATATATGCAATAGAGTGAAAGAGAGCAAACGCAAACCCCAAGATGTATACTGGTTTTTCTCTGAGAGGAGTAGTCCAGTCCTGAGAACTCAAGCTTGGAGCAGTATCCACTATAATCACCCATAGTATATCATAAGCTTTAATATGAAGGCTTGCACTTCTTTACACCATAAGATTTGATCCGAAGTCTCACAACTTTACAGCTTGATAGATAGAGTAAATGTTGGAACAAAGCTTTTTACAACTTAAAAGACTTCTAGACCGAGATCGCACTTGGCACTAGGAAGGCTAGAGAGTTCTCTTTGGATGTGAAGGTTAAAGCTTTAAGGGTTTGCTTACAATAGGATAGAAGACTTAAGAATAGTTGAGTTGTTATGGTGTTGTAAGAATAAAGAATTCTAATCCTATTTATAGGGTGTAGGCAAACAAAATTTGGCCAGAATTCAGATACGGTTTAATTTAAATTTTTAACCGTTGGGCCAAGAAAATAGGAGCTATTGAACTAGTTGTTTAATACCAAAAAGGTAACCGAGTTCGACAAGCGTTCATCCCGAGTTCGGTCTCTAAGTATGGTAGACTTTGTAAATGAATGTGGCATAATTTGATGGTAGATTCTTTGGCTCATTTGAGTGGACTAAATATCTGGGTATAGGTACTTGGGAATTGTTTAGTGCGACTAAGATTACATCGGTTCTAGACTCAAATAAATGAAAGATTATATTTGAATAGAAACCAATGGCTATTGCAGAGTCTGTCTTTAGTATTGACAGAGTTGATATTCTTTGCATCGAGTATCTGCTTCATTTGTATTTTGGATCTGATTCATCTGATGTTTGATAATTATCAGAATCAAGGTAACTGCGACCACTTTGTGTCAACAATCTTTTCCATTATGATAATTGACAAACTTTGCCAAAATACACATATGGTGAGTCTAATGTAGCCTTTGAGCAAATAGATGAAACATAGATGAAGTTTCTTTGAACATAGATCTTTCCATAAAAATCTAGCTTTTTAAAAAATCTTCCCCGTAAGTAGATCTTTTCTTTGAACGGGGGCATTTAAAATACCTGTAACTTGATATTTCTTTATAATAAAATTAGGTGCAGATATATCAACAAAAATATGTCACAGTTATATGTTATCAACCATATATCAACTATAACGAAACATATTGTTTATCACATATGTTATCATATTTTGTCATTTCTCCCCCTTTGTCAATATATCATAGTGGAAAATTTTCCCGTAACGAGTGAGTTATGACAAATTTGAAAAAAGATAATTTAAACAGAACATACATTATTGTAAACAGGATAAGTAACGGGACTGGC
Source organism: Iris macrosiphon (assembly GCA_036927795.1). Lineage (NCBI taxonomy): Eukaryota > Viridiplantae > Streptophyta > Magnoliopsida > Asparagales > Iridaceae > Iris > Iris macrosiphon. Next base: position 133,346,491 of record JAYESA010000006.1, read on the forward strand.
AAATATATAGAGATGCAAATAGCATAAAAGTTTTATGAATATTTTAAGCAAGTGTTTCTAGTACACTAAAAATAAAAAAATTAATACATCCACATAGCCACAAGAAACTATCACAAGTCATCATCAGCAGCATCAATAGGCGAATTATCGTCAAAGTAAGCTCTGGTAGGGTCGAAGTACTGCTGAATAAATGGATCATTGATCCTGTAGCCAGAACGGGAAGGATCATGATCCACTGGGTGAGGTGCAGTAGGATAATGGGCTAGGTGATAATAAATATCTGCTAGGAAGTTGGCTAAAATATGAGCCTAAAGAATGATAATCATAGTGTTCTGCTCCTAGTGTTGAGTAGCTAATATCGCATTTTCTAACCTGAATTGCTCGTAAAATATCTCTTGGATAGAGTCCAAGGTAGCAGGCTCTGTAGAGGATGATAGAGTAGAAGTAGGATCAGGAGGAGCTAGGGTTGGACAAGTTGGTGTTTCAGAATTAGATGAGTCATCTTCATCATAAATAAGAGAAATCGGCTGAATCCTGCGAGCTTTGGTCAGGTAGGCTGGCTCAGATAATTAAGTAGGTTCTTCCATAGGAATGTGGAAGTACTCAAATATGAGTGGTAGATACATGGAATAAGGAAGTTGATATTTGTGTTTACAATAGTCAATCATCTATCGAATCATGGTTTTAGAAAGGCTAAAGAAAGTGGATAGGTAGAAGTGATATAAAGAAGACATCTCCCTATAGGTCATATTATCTTTGGAGGTTTGCTTGGGAATGATAGCAGAGTATATGATACGGTAAATTTCATAAAAGTATTGGTTAAAATAACGAACACGAAACTTCCTATCAGGATAAGGATGAGGGGCACAAAGTATGTCCCTAAAAGGGTCAAGAGTTATGTCGTCTCTAAGATTGAGTTTGTTGATCTTAACTAGGGCATCTCCCTCGTTAGGGATTTCAAGAATTTTATCCAAAGTTGTATCATCAAATTCAATGTCAATTCTATCCACTCTCGAAGAGATAGACTATTGATCATGAAATAGATTGCAGTAAAACATTCGAATGGCATCCAAATATATGGGTTTTCTAGTTTTGACTTGACGATGAAGATGGAATTCTATAAGTTTAGATTTTTGGGCATAAAAAGTAGTAACATTAATAGGATTGCCCTTGCAAATATTTTTTTGCACAAAGTTATTAAACCATAGATTTTAGACATCAAGAGAAGAAAAAATAAAATCATCATATTATCCTGGGTTTGGAATATTATGAGAGAATAAGGAATAGATAGCATCATCACTAGAGAGTTGAGAAGAGGAAGCTTCATTTACTTTTCTATTCTGTTTCCCAAATTTAGGATCCATAAAATAAGGTTTGAGAATGTGAAGATTGTACCTTAAAAAGATTTAAGGGGATGAAGGAGATTCTCACCAAGGGCCTTATATCTCAAATTGAGAGAGAAAAAGTCTTTGAAAAAGGAGATAACAAAACTGGGGTTTTGGAGGAACGGTTTGATTCTCGTTTTGGAGAAGAATAGTTTGGAAGGATGGAGTAATGAGATCAAATACGTGACTGCTACTGTTATATAAAAGCACTTGAACCCGAATTCCGACTGAGTTCGGATCGAACTTTGTCCGAGTTCTGATAGCTTTAGGATATTTGAAAATATACTTTTGTAGAATGCTAAAATAGTTATATAAGAATATATAAGTGATTTTATAATAATACAAGTATAAAATATATGAGGTCTATAACTATGACAGGCTATTATCAGTCATTGCTATTTAGACAAGTTATTTAACAGAATTTATAGTAGTCAATTACCGAATGAATGATAATTATATTTAGAAAATGTTTGTAAATAGCTCCTTGTATATAATTACTCAATGGGATATTTTTGTTATCATTAATTAGCTGAAGGGGCCGATTCCCAGCTAGCGGTGGTCCGAAGACACTTAAGTACCGTGTCTCTTAAGGTTGTTTATACCTTGTTGACAAAAGGACCATTTAGGTTTTTCAACAATAATTTCTATACCTTTAGAGCATAATATTGAAGAATTATTTAGCAAGAGTTTCTTCATACACAGTTTAAGAATAATTGTTTTATCATTTAAAAGAATAAAATATACCACTATAAATAAGAAGGTTTGTGTTACTATAATGACTTAATAGTCATGTTTCGTTGTTGGGGCAATTGCCATAAGATTATCCATTTGGCTTTTTATAATCACCAACTTTCTCTTTTTCTATTATGTCTTGCCGTAAATTGTTCCACCTATATGATTAAAACAATATTTTTGTATCCAGGATTTGGATCCATATTTGTTAGCTTTAGGAATCCCCTTATACATATTCATATCAACCAATTTGCTAGCCTTACACTGAAGTGTAATATGTCCTTTTAAACCACAATAATGACAAATAGCATACGCATTTATGTTGGGCATAAAAGGATGAGTATGTGAAGCGGTGAGACGTGTCTTGCATGAATATTTATAAAAGAATGCATGATTATGTGAAGTAAGTTGTGTTCTACATGCATGATAGTATAAAGCATTTGGTTTGCTTCTTGGTGTCATGTCGTGAGTGCTCTTTTGTTTAGCCATGTGTCTCATATTAGACTGAATAATAGGTTGTACGAACTGCTTTTCCAATATAATCTCTAACTTTTTAGAGGTGGCATATAAATTATCATATTTAGCAGTAAGAGCAACTATCTTAAGTAAGGCATTAGAGTGCTTCTTCTCTTCCTGTTTTAAGTTCTCCTTAAGTTTAACATTTTCTTGATTACTTTCATCAAAGAGTCAAGAGCGTCTTGTAAGCTAAGCTCAAGTTTGGAGATTTTAATTGATTCATCAGAAAAGAAGTTTACTCTAGCTTCTTTAAGTAAGTAAATAAGCTGATTATTCTTAAGCTGATAAGATTTGATATTCTTTCGAGCTTGCTTATAGTTATTTCTAAGCTTATCATACTCTTCAAACAAATTATTAAAAGCATCAAATAATTTATCATACAAAATATCTTTTATTAGTGGGTCATCATTTACCTCGCTTACCATTAAGCGCAAGTATGTCGTATATTAAAGGTTTTTGTCATTCTCGTACTGGATGATTGCATTGATTATAAGACTTTCACTTGGGAATAAGTTTGTAATATCTTCTTTCTTGCTGTCATTATTGTTGCACTGAATGTTTGCATCTTTCTTTGTATATGTAGCTTCTTTATTTTGATACGAGCTTGCAATATCATGAGGTTCTTCTTCATCTTCTTCGTTGTCTTCATAGGTTGCTTCCAGTAGTTTCCATATCTCATATGATATTTTGCACTTGGAGATAAGTTTGAATTCGTCTTCTCCTAAAGTACAATAGAGCATGTCTATTACCTTTGCATCATCGCTTGCTGCTTTTTTTATCTCCGGTATATTCATTATCTGCTTTGTCAACTCTTTTGTAACTACTGGAACGTAAGTCCATAATTTAAATCTAAGAGATTTTAGAAAAGCACTCATATGTATTTTCTAAAATAAATAGTTAGTGCTGTTAAAAATAGGTGGCTTATCAAGGAGTTGGCTTTCACCATTGATGGAAAATAATAATTTTGTTGTTGCCATATGTTATACTCTTTGGATGTTAATCCAATAATCAAGGGAACTTGCTTTCATTATGAGCAATAGTTCCTACATAAAGAATACTAGTTCTGATACCAATTGAGGAAAAAATAATATTAGTAATATCTATATAAAAAGAGAACATATTCTGATACCAATTGAAAGAGTAGTTTGGATCAGAAACTAATTAAGTGACTACCGGCTCCCCCACAGCCCCCTACTCTGGCTCCCCTCCCCCGAGCACCCCCTCCCACACGAATCCTTCCTTCCTGCGTGGCGCCTCCCCTCCGATGACCTCGTGCTTCTCCTCCTCCTGTAAGTAAACCCTAACCCTATATCTCTCTCTCCCTCTCTCTCTCTCTCTCTTACAGATATAGACACGATATGATACTGACACAGATACGAGACAAACATACTGACACAGACATGACACACACTATCACAGACAAACCCTGACACAGACATAAAATACATACTGACACAGACATGACTCACACTTACATTAACACAGACATAACACACTATCACAGACACACACACTGAGACAGATACGACACACACACAAAGACGACACAATATATATCTATATAATTAATTAATTTACCAGATTAACACACATTTTTGTTATAAAATAGTATTGCATGTGTGTATTTAACATAATTGATAAATAATATATGTGACCATCCTAAATAGGGTTTATATATATGTATCAGGAAATCAAGTCAGAGATTTTACTTATACATTAATGTAGTATACGGGATAAATTTATAGAGGGTGTAAACCTAATCCTAACACTATATCTCTCTCTCTCATAGATACGGACATGATATTTGATAGCGAACACGACACATAGACACAATAGGGGATACGACACAAACACATATACTGACATAACATGTCACTTACATGATACGAGATATGACACAGACCTTAACTCTATCTCTTTTCACTGACAAGACACAGGACATGACACAGACCCTAACCCAAAGCCGAGACATGATACAGACCCTAACCCTATTCGAGTTAATTAGACGCAGTCTTGGGTATCAAGTGAGATATTATACAGTATACCCTTGTGCATAGTGCAGTGAGGGTGTCTGTCTGTGGATATCTTGGTGCTGCAAAAACTAACCCTATCCTAATCCTAACTTGGAGACACACACACACATGCGCGACACTAACACTAATCCAAACTTGGATACGCTGACATACTAACATGCATATACTAACCCTAATATGGATACGAACATACACACATGTATGTATCATGTCATCTCATGATACGTATGTTTAAATTATAGGACACATGTATATGAAAGGTTAGGACACGATATCGAGGATGAGGTTGTAAGTATTTTATTGAATACGGACACGTGTATCAGTGCTTGTACTATCTTCCTTAGTATTTTTATGTGTGTATAGACGAGTAGACTTGTGATATGTACTATAATTTAACTATTTTCTTGAATGATATCTATTTATCTTTACAAATCTGGAGTGAGTATCATTTGGATAATATATACTACCAAATATTCACATGAGTATATAGTTGAACGATGTCTATTCATCTTTGCAGTATCTAGAAATTAATATGAATTACTATTTGTGTTATCGTTCATGAATGTACAATCGTCATCCTTATGACATGTGCCGTATGTGGAATAAATTCATAGAGGGTATATAGCAGTTCCTACAGTTCGCCAAGGCATTCCCTCAGTACATGGACGGTACCAAAATTAAGTATCCGTATGTGAGATATCGCAACTTGAAATATCATCCAGAAGTGCAAGTCATATATTATTTATACTCGAAGGATTTTACGTCGAATTACTATCAGTGGACCACTCACGGAGAACTAGTATCTTTAGCATCAGAGTCGGAGCCTTTTGTGGAGCCATATATAGATGTCTACGGCCACGTTGCTTACGATGACGGATAGGTGAACATGGCTTTTTATACGGTGGAGCCTAGTTTTGATCCAGACAATCATGATACAGCTGAGGAGGCACCGATTGTCGATGCTGCAAAGATCATAGAGTTGCTAGAGAATGTAAAGACTCTATTATATCCTGGTTGTGAGGATCATTCACCATTAGAGGTGGTTACAAGATTGTTGAACATCAAGTCTGACTTTAACATTTCACAAGAATGATATAACCAACTGATGGATTTGGTTATTGAGATCTTTTCAGAGGGTGCAAAGTTGCCTAAAGACTTCTACCGATCTAAGAGGATGGTATGATCGCTCTAGATGGGATACAAGAAAATTGATGCATGTCACAACGGGTGCATGTTGTACTACAAAGACGACAAGGATGAAGATGCATACAGATTCTGTGGTGTTGATCGCTACATGGCCACTGATAGAGAAAAGTCTGTCGGTGCAAGGAAACTTGCCTTTGACATCACGGTTATAGAGGTTATTTTTGGTGAAGGAGACCTAGAAAATATGAGTTGGCAAAGGCAGGAACAGATCGAAGGAGTATTGGATCATCCATTCGATGGAGAAGCATAAAAATACTTTGATCGATAGTATCCAAAATTTGCTTCGAATCAACGTAATGTCAGATTGGGACTCTCCTCCGACGGTTTTACCCTATTCGGACTATCGAATCCGCGTAATGTCAGATTGGGGCTCTCCTCAGAGAACAGCATAACAGAGCTGCAGGCATTATAGCTGTCCAGGGACGAGAGGCTGACGATAATGTAGGGTTCAATGGTTTATAGCAGTACGAGACTGCTATCTACCATAGATTCATACAACCATCGACTAGCAGAGTTAGAGCAGATACATCCTTCTAGTATGCGTTCATCGACACAGACTCCACTGATGTCATTGCCTTCTCCATCGATATTGGTGTCAATTTTACGGGAGCAGTATGGTGGTCATCCTCCTACAGATCCGCAGTACTCCTAGTTAGGATAGTTTACTGTTTATTTGTGTTTTGACCTATGATATTTGGTTATTTTAGAATATTCTTTATTATTGTGACTTTTAGACTTTATTTCTTGTACTTGATTATGTGGATATTTATTATATTCTTTATGACGATATTTTCATCAGGCTCAGTTTTATAGGACCATGTATGGCAACTCTAGACGGGAGGCGAATAGAGTGTATATGTGCAACAAAATAAAATTATATATTAAAATATAATTTTATGGCATACAAAGGTAATCAACAACTAGCAATTAGAATTATCTCATGTACAAGCAATACTACTAACAGTGTTATGAATATATGCCGTAGAGTGAGAGAGAGCAAACATAAACACCAAGATGTATACTGGTTTCCTCTGAGGAGTAGTCCAGTCCTGAGAACTCTAGCTCAGAGCTGTATCCACTATAATCACCAATAGTGAATCATAAGCTTTGATCTGAAGGCTTGCACTTCTTTACACCATAAGATTTGATCCAAAGTCTCACAACTTTACAGCTTAATAGAGAGTGTAACTGTTGTAATAAAGCTCTTTACAACTCAAAATACTTCTAGACCGAGATCGCACTTGGCACTAGAAAGGCTAGGAAGTTTCTCTTTGGATGGGAAGGTTAAAGCTTTAGGGGTTTGCTCACAATAGGATAGAAGACTTAAGAATGGTTGATTTGTTATGGTATTGTAAGAATGAAGAATTCTAATCCTATTTATTGGGTGTAGGCAAACAAAATTCGGTCAGAATTCAGATAGGATTTAATTCAAATTTTTAACCGTTGGGCCAAGAAATTCTGAGCTATTAAACTGGATGTTTCATACCAAAAAGGTAATCGAGTTCGGCCCGAGTTTGGCCCGAGTTCGGTCCCTAAGTATGGTTGACTTTGTAAATGAATGTGGCATAATTTGATGGATAGATTCTTTGGTTCATTTGAGTAGACTAAGTATCTGGGTATAGGTACTTTGGATTTGTTTAGTGCGACTAAGCATACATCAGTTCTAGACTCAAATAAATGAAAGATTATATTAGAATAGAAACCAATGGCTGTTGCATAGTCTGTCTTTAGTATTGATGGAGTTGATATGATTTGCATCGAGTATCTGCTTTATTTGTATTTTGGATCTGATTCATCTGATGTTTGATGATTATCAGAATCAGGTTAACTGTGATCACTTTGTGTCAACAATCTCTTCCATTATAATAATTGACAAACTTTGCCAAAATACACATATGGCGAGTCTAATGTAGCATTTCATGCAAATAGTTGAAACGTAGACGAAGTTTCTCTGAACGTAGATATTTTCATAAAAATCTAGCTTTTTAAAAAATCTCCCCCATAAGTATATCTTTTCTTTGAACGGGAGCATTTAAAATACCTATAACTTGAAATTTCTTTATAACAAAATTAGGTACAGATATATCAATAAAAATATGTCATAGTTATATGTTATCAACCATACATCAGCTATAAAGAAATATATTGTTTATCTCATCTGTTATCATATTTTGTCATTTTTTTCCCTTTGTTAATATATCATAGTGGAATTATTTTCCGTAACGAGTGAGTTATGACAAATTTAGAAAAAGATAATTTAAACAGAACATATGTTATTGTAAATAGGATAAGTAATGTGACTAGAAAATATATAGAGATGCAAATAGCATAAAAGTTTTACGAATATTTTAAGCAAGTGTTTCTAGTACAATAAAAATAGAAAAATTAATACATCCACATAGCCATAAGAAACTATCACAAGTCATCATCAGCAGCATCAATAGGCTAATTATTATCAAAGTAAGCTCTGGTAGGGTCCAAGTACTGCTGAATAAATGGATCATCGATCCTGTAGCCAGAACGGGAAGGATCATGAGCCACTGGGTGAGGTGCAGTAGGATAATAGGCTAGGTGATAATGAAGATCTGCTAGAAAGTTGGCTAAAATATGAGCCTGGAGAGTGATACGATAAGACGGTTCACAAAGCCGAGTGATAATCATAGTATTCAGTTCCTAGTGTTGAGCAGCTATTTTCTCGTTTTGCAACCTGAATTGCTCGCAAAATATCTCTTGGATAGAGTCCAAGGTAGCATGCTCTGCAGAGGATGATAGAGTAGAAGTAGGAGTAAGAGGAGCTGGGGTTGGATCAGTTGGTGTATCAGAATCAGATGAGCCATCTTTATCATAAATAAGAGAAATAGGCTGAATCATGCAGGATTTGGTCAGGTAGGCTGGCTCAGATAAATAAGTGGGTTCTTCCATAGGAATGTGGAAGTACTCAAAGATGAGTGATTGATGCATAGCATATGAAAGTTAACAGTTGTGTTTATAACAGTTAATCATCTGTCGAATCATGGTTTTAGAAAGGCTAAAGAAAGTGGATGTGTAGAAGTGATATAAAAAAGACATCTCCCTATAGGTCATATCATCTTTGGAGGTTTGCTTGGGAATGATAGCAGAGTATATGATACGGTAAAGTTCGTAAAAGTATTAGTTAAAATAACGAACACGAAACTTCTCATCAGGATAAGGATGAGGGACACAAAGTATGTCCCTAAAAGGGTCAAGAGTGACGTCGTCTCTGAGATTGAGTTTGTTGATCTTAACTAGGGCATCTCCCTCATTAGGGATTTCAAAAATTTTATCCAAAGTTGTATCATCAAATTCATTATCGATTCCACCCACTCTCGAAGAGATAGACTATTAATCATGAGATAGATTTTAGTAAAACATTCGAATGGCATTCAAATATATGGATTTTCTAGTTTTGACTAGACGATGAAGATGGAATTCTATAAGTTTAGATTTTTGGGGATAAAAAGTAGTAAAATTAATAGGATTACCCTTGCAAATATTTCTTTGCACAAAGTTATTGAACCATAGATTTGAGACATCAATAGAAGTAAAAATGAAATCATCATATTATCCTGGGTTTGGAATATGATGAGAGAATAAGGAATAGATAGCATCATCACTAGAGAGTTGAGAAGAGGAAGCTTCATTTGCTTTTTTATTCTTTTTCCCAAATTTAGGAGCCATAAAATAGGGTTTAAGAATGTAAAGATTGTACCTTAAAAAGATTTAAGGGGATGAAGGAGATTCTCACCAAGAGCCTTATATCTCAAATTGAGAGAGAAAAAGTCTTTGAGAAAGGAGATCACAAAACTAGGGTTTTGGAGGAACGGTTTGATTCTCGGTTTAGAGAAGAATGGTTTGGGAGGATGGAGTAATGAGATCAAATATGTGGATGCTACTATTATATAAAAGCACATGAATCGAATTAGGACCGAGTTCGGACCGAGCTCTGTCCGAGTTCTGATAGCTTTAGGATATTTGAAAAAATATTTTTGTAGAATGCTAAAATAGTTATATAAAAATATATATAAGTGATCTTATAATAATACAAGTATAAAATATATGAGGTCTATAACATGACAGGCTATTATCGGTCATTGCTATTCAGACAAGTTATTTAATAGAATTTATAGCAGTCAATTACTGAATAAATGATAATTATATTTAGGAAACGTTTGTAAATAGCTCCTTGTATATAATTACTCAGTGGGGTATTTTTGTTATCATTAATTAGCTGTAGAGGCCGGTTCTCAGCTAGCGATGGTCCGAAGACACTTAAGTACCATATCGCTTAAGGTTGTTTATACCTTATTGACAAAAAGGACCCTTTAGGCTTTTCAACAATAATTTATATACCTTTAGAGCATAATATTGAAGAATTATTTCGCAAGAGTTTCTTCATACATAGTTTAAGAACAATTATTTTATCATTTAAAAGAATAAAGTATACCACTATAAATAAGAAGGTTTGTGTTACCATAATGACTTAATAGTCATGTTTCGTTGTTGGGGCAATTGCCAAAAGATTATCCATTTGGATTTTTATAATCACCAACTTTCACCTTTTCTATTATGTCTTACCGTAAATCGTTCCACCTATATGATTAGAATAATATTTTTGCATCCAGGATTTGGATTCATATTTGTTAGCTTTAGGAATCCACTTATACATATTCATATCAACCAATTTTTTAGCCTTATACTAAAGTGTAATATGTCCTTTTAAACCATAATAATGACATATAGCATAGGCATTTATGTTGGACATAGAAGGATGAGTATATGAAGTGGTGTGATGTGTCTTGCATGGATATTTGTAATAGAATGCATGATTAGGTGAAGTAAGTTGTGTTCTACATGCATGATAGTATGAAGCATTTGGTTTGCTTGTTGGTGTCATGTTGTGAGTGCCCTTTTGTTTAGCCATATGTCTCGTGTTAGACTGAATAATAGGTTGTACAAACTGCTTTTCTAATCTACTCTTTAACTTTTTACAGTTGACATATAAATCATCATATATAGCAGTAAGAGCAACTATCTTAAGTAAGGCATTAGAGTGCTTCTTCTTTTCCTATTTTAAGTCCTCCTTAAGTTTAACATTTTCTTGATTACTTTCATCAAAGAGTCAAGAGTGTCTTGTAAGCTAAGCTCAAGTTTGGAGATTTTAATTGATTCATCAGAAAAGAAGTTTTCTCTAGCTTCCTTAAGTAAGTAAATAAGCTGATCATTCTTAAGCTGATAAGATTTGATATTCTTTCGTGCTTGCTTATAGTTATTTCTAAGCTTATTATACTCTTTAAACAAATCTTTAAAAGCATCAGATAATTCATCCTACAAAATATCTTTTGTTAGTGAGTCATCATTTATCTCACTTACCATTAAGCGCAAGTATGTCGTATGTTGAAGGTTTTTGTCATTCTCGTACTGGATAATTGCATTGATTGTAAGACTTTTACTTGGAAATAAGTTTGCAACATCTTCTTCCTTGTTGTTATTATTGTTGCACTGAATGTCTGCATCTTTCTTTGTATATGTAGCTTCTTTATTTTGATACGAGCTTGCAATATCATCAGGTACTTCTTCATCTTCTTCGTTGTCTTCATAGGTTGCTTCCAGTATTTTTCATATCTCATATTATATTTTGTACTTGGAGATAAGTTTGAATTCGTCAACTTCTAAAGTACAGTCGAGCATGTATATTACCTTTGCATCATCGCTTGCTGCTTTTTTTATCTCTGGTATATTCATTATCTGCTTTGTCAACTCTTTTGTAACTACTAGAATTTAAGTCCATAAGTTAAATCTAAGAGATTTTAGAAAATCACTCATATGTATTTTCTAAAATAAATAGTTAGTGTTGCTAAAAATAGGTGGCTTATAAATGAGTTGGCTTTAACCATTGATCAAAATAATGATCTTGTTGTTGTACTATGTTATACTCTTTGGATGTTAATCCGATAATTAAGAGAACTTGCTTTGATTATGAGCAATAGTTCTTATATAAAGAATACTAGTTCTGATACCAATTGAGGAAAAAATAATATCAGTAATATCTACATAAAAAGAGAACCTATTCTGATACTAATTGAAAGAGTAGTTTGGATCAGAAACTAATTAAGAGACTATCTGCTCTGATACTAATTATGGACTAATTGATATCAGTAATAGTTCTAATATAAGAGTATATATTCTGATACCAATTGAGGAAGTAATTAGAATCAGAAATCAAATAAGAGATTACCTATTGAAGAAAATAGTATTAGTAAAAGTTCTACTATATGTGTACTTGCTCGGATACCAATTGTAGGACCATGTTTCACAAATCTAGAGGGGCATGAATAGAGTATATGTATGCAGCAGAATAAAATTTAATATTAAAATATAATTCAATGTCATATAATAGTGATCAACAACTAGAAATTAGAATATATATATCATATGCAAGCAATACTACTAGTAGTGTTATGAATATATACAGTAGATTGAGAGAGAGCAAATGCAAACGTCAAGATGTATACTATTTTTTCTCTAAGAGGACTAGTTCATTCCCGAGGACTCAAGTTCGGAGTTGTATCTACTATAATCACCAATAATGAATCATAAACTTTAATCTGAAGGCTTGCTACTTCTTTACACCATGAGGTTTGATCCAACCTTTACAGCTTGATAGAGAGAGTAGCTGTTGGAACAAAGCTCTTAACAACTCAGAAGATTTCTAGATTGAGATCGCACTTAGCCCTAGGAAGGATAGATAGTTGCTCTTTGGATAGGAAGGTTAAAGCTTTAGGGGTTTGCTCATAATAAGATAGAAGACTTAAGAATGGTTGAGTTGTTATAGTGTTGTAAGAATAAAGAATTCTAATCCTATTTATAGGTTGTAGGCAAACAAAATTCAGCCAGGATCTGGATAGGGTTTAATTTAAATTTCTAACTGTTGGGCCAAGAAATCAGTAGCTATTGAACTGGTTGATTTTATACCAAAAGGATAATCGAGTTCGGTACGAGTTCAGTCCGAGTTCAGTCTCTAAGTATGGTAGACTTTGTAAATGAATGTGGCATGATTTGATGGATAGGTATTTTGGTTCATTTGAGTGGACTAAGTATCTGGGTATAGGTACTTGGGATTTGTTTAGTGCGACTCAGCTTACATCAGTTCTAGACTTAAATAAATGAAAGATTATATTTGAATAGAAACCAATAGCTGTTGTAGAGTCTGTCTTTAGTATTGACGGAGTTGATATACTTTGCATCGAGTATCTGCTTCATTTATATTTTGGATCTGATTCATCTGATGTTTGATGATTATCAGAATCAGGTTAACTATGACCACTTTGTGTCAACAATCTCTCCCATTATGATAATTGATAAACTTTGCCAAAATACACATATTGTGAGTCTAATATAGCCTTTGATATAAATAGTTAAATTGTAGATGAAGTTTCTTTGAACGTAGATCTTTCCATAAAAAACTATCTTTTTAAAAAATCTTCCCCGTAAGTAGATATTTTCTTTGAGCGAGAGCATTTAAAATACCTGTAACTTGATATTTCTTTATAGCAAAATTAGGCACAAATATATCAACAAAAATATGTTACAGTTATATGTTGTCAACCATACATCATCTATAACGAAACATATTTTTTATCGCATCTGTTATCATATTTTGTCATTTCTTCCCCTTTGTCAACATATCATAGTGGAAAAAAAAATTGTAACGAGTGAGTTATGACAAATTTGGAAAAAGGCAATTTAAATAGAATATACATTATTATAAATAGGATAAGTAATGCGACTGACAAATATATAGAGATGCAAATAGCATAAAAGTTTTATGAACATTTTAAGCAAATATTTCTAGCACACTGAAAATAAAAAATTAATACATCCACATAGCCACAAGAAACTATTACAAGTCATCATTAGCAGCATCAACAGGCAGATTATCGTCAAAGTAAGCTCTGGTAGGGTCGAAGTACTACTAAACAAATGGATCATCGATCCTGTAGCCAGAATGAGAAGGATCACGTGCCACTGGATAAGGTGCAGTAGGATAATGGGCTAGGTGATAATGAAGATCTGCTAGGAAGTTGGCTAAAATGTTAGCCGGAAGAGTGGTAAGATAAGACGTGTCACAAAGTTGAGTGATAATCATATTATTCTTCTCCTAGTATTGAGCAGATATTATCTCATTTTGCAACCGAAATTGCTTTCAAAATATCTTTTAGATAGAGTTCCAAGGTAGCATGCTCTACAGAGGATGATAGAGTAGAAGTAGGAGCAGGAGGAGCTGGGGCTGGATCAGTTGGTGTATCAGAATCAGATGAGTCATCTTCATCATAAATAAGAGAAATAGGCTGAATCCTGCAGGCTTTGGTCAGGTAGGCTGGCTCAGATAATAAGTGGGTTCTTCCATAGGAATGTGGAAGTACTCAAAGATGAGTGGTATATATATGGCATAAGAAAGTTGACATTTGTGTTTACAATAGTCAATCATCTGCCAAATCATGATTTTAGGAAGGCTAAAAAAGTGGATGTGTTAAAGTGAAATAAAGAAGATATCTCCCTATAGTTCACACCATCTTTGGAGGTTTGCTTGGGAATGATAGCAGAGTATATGATACAGTAAAGTTCATAAAAGTATTGGTTAAAATAACGAGCATGAAACTTCCCGTCAGGAAAAGGATAAGGGGCACAAAGTATGTCTCTGAAAGGGTAAAGAGTGATGACATCTTTGAGATTGAGTTTATTGATCTCAACTAGGGTATCTCCCTTGTTAGGGATTTCAAGAATTTTATCCAACGTTGTATCATCAAATTCAATGTCGATTTCACCTACTCTCGAATAGATAGACCATTGATCATGAGATAGATTACAGTTAAACATTCGAATGGCATTCAAATATATGGGTTTTCTAATTTTGACTAGACGATGAAGATGGAATTATATAAATTTAGGTTTTTGGGCATAAAAATTAGTAAAATTAATAGGATTGCCCTTGCAAATTTTTTTGGCATAAAGTTATTGAACCATAGATTTGAGACATTAATAGAAGTAAAAAATAAAATCATCATATTCTCCTGGGTTTGGAATATTAGGAGAGAATAAGGAATATATAGCATCATCACTAGAGAGTTGAGAAGAGAAAGCTTTATTTGCTTTTCTCTTCTTTTTTTAAATTTAGGAGCCATAAAATAGGGTTTGAGAATGTAAAGATTGTACCTAAAAAGATTGAAGAGGATAAAGAAGATTCTCACCAAGAGCCTTAGATCTCAAATTTAGAGAGAAAAAGCCTTTGAGAAAGGAGATCACAAAACTAGGATTTTGGAGGAAAGGTTTGATTCTCAGTTTGGAGAAGAATAGTTTGGGAGGATGGAGTAATGAGATCAAATCGGTGGCCGCTGCTATTGTATAAAAATACTTGAACCAAATTCGGACCGAGTTTGGACCGAACACTGTCCGAGTTCTGATAGCTGCAGGATTTTTGAAAATATATTTTTGTAGAATAATAAAATAGTTATATAAAAAACTTATAAGTAATCTTATAATAATACAAGTATAAAATATATGAGGTCTATAACTATGATAGGCTATTATCAGTCGTTGTTATTTAGACAAGTTATTTAACAAAATTTATAGCAGTCAATTACTGAATGAATGATAATTATATGTAGGAAACATTTGTAAATAGCTCCTTATATATTATTACTCAGTGGGATATTTTTGTTATCATTAATTAGCTGTAGGGGCCGGTTCCCAACTAGCGGTGGTCCGAAGACACTTAAGTATCGTGTCGCTTAAGGCTGTTTACACCTTGTTGACAAAAGGACCCTTTAGGCTTTTCAATAATAATTTTTATACCTTTAGGGCATAATATTAAAGAATTATTTAGCAAGAGTTTTTTCATACACAGTTTAAGAACAATTGTTTTATCATTTAAAAGAATATTGTATACCACTATAAATATGAAGGTTTTTATTACCATAATGACTTAATAGTCATGTTTCATTGTTGGGGCAATTGCCATAAGATTATCCATTTGGCTTTTTACAATCACCAACTTTCTCCTTTTCTATTATGTCTTACCGTAAATCGTTTCACCTATATGATTAGAACAAGACTTTTGTATCCAGGATTTGGATCCATATTTCTTAGCTTTAGGAATTCACTTATACATATTCATATCAACCAATTTTTTAGCCTTACACTGAAGTGTAATATGTCCTTTTAGACCACAATAATGACATATAGCATAGACATTTTTGTTGGGCATAGAAGGATGAGTATGTGAAGTGGTGTGACGTGTCTTGCATGGATATTTGTAATAGAATGCATGATTATATAAAGTAAGTTGTGTTCTACATGCATGATAGTGTGAAGCATTTGGTTTGCTTGCTGGTGTCATATTATGAGTGCTCTTTTGTTTAGCCATGTGTCTCATGTTAGACTGAATAATAAGTTATACGAGCTGCTTTTCCAATCTAATCTCTAACTTTTTAAAGTTGGTATATAAATCATCATATTTAGCAGTAAGAGCATATATCTTGAGTAAGGCATTATAGTGATTCTTCTTTTCTTGGTTTAAGTCCTCATTTAGTTTAACATTTTTTTGATTGCTTTTATCAAAGAGTCAAGAGCTTCTTGTAAGCTAAGCTCAAGTTTGGAGATTTTAATTGATTCATCAGTAGAGAAGTTTTCTCTAGCTTCTTTAAGTAAGCAAATAAGGTGATCATTCTTAAGCTGATAAGATTTGATATTCTTTCGAGGTTGCTTATAGTTATTTCTAAGCTTATTATACTCTTCAAATAAATCATTAAAAGCATCAAATAATTTATCATATGAAATATCTTTTGTTAGTGAGTCATTATTTACCTCGCTTACCCTTAAGCACAAGTCTGTCGTATGTTGAAGGTTTTTGTCATTCTCGTACTGGATGCTTGCATTGATTGCAAGACCTTCACTTGGGTATAAGTTTGCAACATCTTCTTTCTTGCTGTCATCATTGTTACACTGAATGTCTGCATCTTTCTTTGTATATGTAGATTATTCATTTTGATGCAAGATTGTAATATCACGAGGTTCTTCTTCATCTTCTTCGTTGTCTTCATAGGATGCTTCCATTAGATTCAATATCTCATATAATATTTTGCACTTGGAGATAAGTTTGAATTCGTCTTCTCCTAAGGACAATAGAGCATGTATATTATCTTTGCATCATCGCTTGCTACTTTTTTTTTCTCCGGTATATTCATTATCTGCTTTGTCAACTCTTTTGTAACCATTAGAACGTAAGTCCATAAGTTAAAGCTAAGAGTTTAGAAAAGCACTCATATGTATTTTCTAAAATAAATAGTTAGTGCTGTTAAAAATAGGTGGCTTATCAAAGAGTTGGCTTTCACCATTGATAGGAAATAATAATCTTGTTGTTGCCATATGTTAATACTCTTGGGATATTAATTCGATAATCAAGAGAACTTGCTTTGATTATAAGCAATAGTTCCTATATAAAGAATACTAGTTCTGGTACCAATTGAGGAGAAAATGATATCAGTAATATCTATATAAAAAGAGAACCTATTCTGATACCAATTAAAAAAGTAGTTTGGATCAGAAACTAATTAAGAGACTATCTCCTCGGATACCAATTATGGAGTAATTGATATCAGTAATAGTTTTAATGTAAGAGTATATATTCTGATACCAATTGAGGAAGTAATTAGAATCATAAACCAAATAAGAGATTACATATTCTGTTACCAGTTGGAGAAGAAAATGGTATTAGTAAAAGTTCTACTATATGTGTACCTACTCTGATACCAATTGTAGGACCATGTATGGCAACTCTAGAGGGGTATGAATAGAGTATATTCATGTCATAGAATAAAATTCTCTGTTAAAATATAATTCAATGGCATACAATAGTGATTAACAATTAGTAATTATAATATATCTCATATGCAAGCAATACTACTAGCAGTGTTATGAATATATGCAGTAGATTGAGAGAGAGCAAATGCAAACACTAAGATGTATACTAGTTTTTCTCTAAAAAGACTAGTCCAGTCCTGAAAACTCAAGTTCGGAGTTGTATCTACTATAATTACCAATAGTGAATCACAAGCTTTGATTCGAAGGCTTGCCACTTCTTTACACCATGAGGTTTGATCCGAAGTTTCGCAACTTTATAGCTTGATAAAGAGAGTAACTGTTGGAACAAAGCTCTTTACAACTTAGAAGATTTCTAGGCCACGATCGTACTTGGCACTAGTAACATTAGGGAGTTGCTCTTTGGATGGGAAGGTTAAAGCTTTAGGGGTTTTCGCACAATAGGATAGAAGACTTAAGAATGGTTGAGTTGTTATAGTGTTGTAAGAATAAAGAATTATAATCCTATTTATAGGGTGTAGGCAAACAGAATTCAGCCAGAATTCAGATGGAGTTTAATTCAAATTTCTAACTATTGGGCCAAGAAATCAGTAGCTATTAAACTGGTTAATTTTATACCAAAAGTGTAACCGAGTTTGGCCCGAGTTTGGCACGAGTTCAGCCCGATATCGATCTCTAAGTATGGTAGACTTTGTAAATAAATATGTCCTAATTTGGTGGATAACTTTTTTGATTTATTTGAGTGGACTAAGTATCTGGGTATAGGTACTTAAAATTTGCTTAGTGTGACTCAGCTTACATCAGTCCTAGACTCAAATAAATAAAAGATTATATTTGAATAGAAACCAATAGTTGTTACAGAGTCTGTCTTTAGTATTGATGGAGTTGATCTGCTTTGCATCGAGTATCTGCTTCATCTGTATTTTGGATCTGATTTATCTGATGTCTGACAATTATCATAATCAGGTTAACTATGACCACTTTGTGTCAACAGGTTTATAATCCCAATATTTCATATTCTTCAAATCTTACTATATTATTCATATTAAATGTATATTAATTTATCACTATTGAGTGTTCAACCGAAGGGGTCGATGAAACCATAAAATTCAATGGAGGGTTACTCCGGGTTTATTTATATTAATTGTGAATTCATAAACTACTAGAAGATTGGTTTGGAAACCATTTTATATTCATTTTTTTATTTTTTTACAAAAACTTTAGCGATATTTAGCGACATTTATATATGTCGCTAAATACGTCGTTGTTTTTCACTAAATATGTCACTAAGTATGTCACTGATTATCGCTAAATACGATGCTGAATATCGCTAAATACGTCGCTAAATACGTCGCTGAATGTTGCTAAATTGCTGACATAAAAGTATTTTCTATGTCAATATAACGTCGCTAAATCTGTTACAAAATAATATTAAATAAAAAAATATAGCGACGGATAGCAACACAAATATGTCACTAATTTAGCGACGTTGCATCGCTAAACATCACTAATATAAAAATATTAGCGACGCAAATACGTCGCCAGAAAATATCGCTATAACGACGTTTGGCAACTATTTTTCTGTCAGCGATTAGCTTAAATGCGACTTCACTAAAATATCGCTAATTACGTCGCTAAATTTATATAGTAACTTTTCTAGGCCATTTAGCGATATTTTCTGACATCGCTAATTTGTCTTATTCTGGTAGTGAGGTAGGTCACTTTGATAGGTTTATTTTCAAGGCCTTATTTCCTTGTTGTTGTGATTATTCGCATTGCTGTCATTGTTGGAGGGGCACTTTCCTTCCGTATTGGTCATTTGTAACCCTAAATTATGTGCTACCATCGTGTTACCTTCAGCAGCTTCGGCCCCAATGATGAATGTCGTCCAGTCTTGAAATTGAGTTGGACCCATCCAGAGTCCTACTATATGCAGTAGATTCTTTTTGCAAGTATTAATGAATGCGGAGTCTGAAATACCGGAGGGTAACTTCAGAGTTGCTTGCTTGAAATGCTCTATGTATTCACCAACAAATTTTTTCTCCTTATGTTTGATATTGATGAGCGAAGACATTGTCATATCCATACCTCCCTCATAGAATCGTGAGAAAAAAAGATACTTCATCTAATCAAACGAGGATATTTAGTTATCAGATAAATTATGATACCAATCATAGGCTATGTCGGCCAAGCATCCAACTAATAATCTGGTAAGGAGAGCATCTTCTTTCTGCAGATGAGCCATTATTATATTAAAGTAATTAATATATTGGCTCAGTAATATCTTGCCTTCAAATAAGACTATCGATTAGACTATCAATTAGGGCTTGTATTTAGGAGGGAATGAAACATTATTCCAATGAGGATGATAAGGCTGTTTCACCCCCAGTTTGTAGAGTTGGTCTTTGTTCTTTAAAATATTGACCTGTATATGCAATCCCTGGATAGCTTTAAGAGGATCTTCTGGTCGGAGTGGTCCAACTGACATATAAGATTCTGGTTGAACATGTATTATCACGGAGGTCCACACTCAATATTGAGAGGATTAAGAGTTGGCATTGCTGACTCTTGGTTTATGACTGCTTCTTTACTTGTGTTATCCTGCATAGGCGTTATTCTAGGAGTAGGCTGTACAGGTATGAATGAATCCACTTGGATGGGTGCTGGTATTGCAGAATATTGGGATATCATTATTTGATGCATATTTTGCATCATAGTGTGCACATCCCTAAGGGGGAACTCTAGTGAGTTTAATCATTGTTCAGTATGGAGAAGCGACTTGTTCATCACCGATGGCGTAAACGCTTATATCCCTGTGTACAACAGAGGGATTGGTAGAAAGAGCCATGTAGTTGGAGTATACACTATCAATTTTAGAATCAGAGTGATTTCTACCACCAGCCTTGGATTTTGAGGAATAGGGATTCCCTTGAAGAATGATCTCCCGTCTTCGAGAACGAGTATTTTGGTATACTCCTTCGAAGGAGTCGAGGAGTTGGTCAAATCTTCTCTGGCTGGGTATTCTTTAAGAACTTTGTCTTGATTGTCTCCTACCAGGGAAAAGATGTGAAGCCATATATGTTGAAGCAATGAGCGGTTCGTCATCATACTCCTGGTTGTCAACTTATTTTGAATGTCGAGGTTTATGAGACATAGTGTAGGTCAATCGATCAAACACATACCATTTTACTGATGCACATTAATATTTAATTATAACTCTATGATAATTAAAATATTATTCATTAGGAAACACCATTATCAAGTTAGAAGGGTCTATCTCTTTATGCTTTTGTACAATAAGCTCACGTAAATTGAAAGAGAAAAAAGAAGAGAAGGAAAAGGGCAGACTCTGCCTCTTTATATGAGACATATTGAATCTTCTATACATATTTTTGGTTCCGTGTGTGTAGACAAAGGTGCTGGCTTGATTAGCAAGTGATTCATTACATCTCTATCTTTTTTCCTTCATGGACGAGAGAAAATTGTCTCTAGCAATCCTTTTATGTACACGCGCAGAATCAACATATTGTGAAGAGGTTGGTCCTACTTGGCATACTTTTTGTGGTGTAGGTAGAGTTGGTGCAATTTGCCTACGTGTATTTAATTTTGTACGAAGGTCTTGATATGGCGCACTAATAGTAGACTTCTGACGAGTGGCGCAAAACTTTTTCTCCACTATGCACATAATCATGATGTTAGAAGAATGATTCTCCATGACTACCACTTTATTTATACGCTTATAGTCTTTCTTCTGTTGGCATAAATTCTGGAGAAACTTTTTCTATCTTTGAAGAGTGCTCATGTAGAGAGATTGGTTTGGATAATGGTGTCCATGACTTGCTTGCCCCACATATTAGAACCAATATGTGTAGGCTCAGAAGCATGGGTGTGGATCACCCTTTGCTTGATATTGCACAAGTTGCGTGATTTATATCTCTTATTTAATGCAAAGGAGTCAAAAGTTTGGGTGTTGATCACCCTTTGCTTGATATTGTACGAGTTGCATGAATTGTATCCCTTGTTTAATGCCATAGAGTTGTCCTCCAAATCATCGACCTAAGTCTGGTTGACATAATTAACCAAGTAGTTTTCATTAATCATAATATTTTTTCTTGTTGGCAGCAACTTTGGGATATGCATGATGAGTCTTGGGCACCCACACTTTGCGAGTTCTCCTCAACTTGAGTGCGAATTAGGGGTTAGAAATACCCCTAAAATGGAGCATTCCTTCATATACTTGTTAGTCGAACTTCATAACCAAGGTCTTCTACATCGACCCGACCAACAATATCATGGTGAGCTATCACCTTCTTATCAGAGGAGAAAGTCATCCCCAGCAGAGTCTCCATCTTGTTTGCGAAAAAAAGTTCATACGAAACTTTTGTATTATAAACTATTAAAAAGAAAGAAAGTACAAAAGATCCTAAATAGGTGTAATATCCTACTCCGTGAAAAGGTATTACGCTAAAATTATAGATAGATCAGACCGATGGAATACAAATAGTACAGGATATCGAGATGCTTGGTGTCATGATACCATATTTCTTAACTTGGCCAGATGGGATATCTTATGCGACGTGGCATAGAAATAATATTTATATAAGTGAGTGGATCTGTCCCTTCTCCAATACTCATATCCTAATAAAATGAATGTTAGTGTTGCTTTATTGTATATCATAACTATATGTTGCGCTTGTCCACACAATGATAATAATGTCTTATGTTTAATGCTGCTGTAATTAATAAAATACATGAATCATGAACTGTTAGTACTATTGATACAAGAATGCTGTAAAGTCTGCCATGAGAAAAAAGTAATATTATACAATCTACTTCATATGTTAATAACACTGAGAATGGAACATTGAACATCTATAAAGATATAAGTACATTAGTGCATAGTAACTATGAAGAAAATACTTCATATGGGAGTATAATTGTGTATTGGTATTACCGGGCCACGAGAAGGTTAGTAAGTTAGGACCTACGGGTCATCAACCGATATGAGAATGAGCAAAATAAGATGGATCAATAATGCGAGACTTTACTTATATTTTTTACCATACAATTAATGCTTAGATTTTATTTGCATAGTCGTTGCATGATCAGGGACAACATGTGCTCAAGGTTTGGTAAGTTTTCTCGAACGAGATATACTGGGGCACCGGGATCGTTCGACCTAGAAGAAAATATAGTGCTTTGGTAGCATTGGGTATAAATGAGACATTCATTGGGGATAGCAACCGCATGAATAATGCGTCATACTCCTTTCAAAGTCCTATATGGTATGTCCCTCGTGGTATGAAAGTATATCACCAATGACCCTCATATAGTTAGGCTGCATATTAACAAGAATATTTATGCAGGATTGTAAGAATGATTCATCAGGATTGTAAGAATGATTCATATTAATTATGTTATGACTGATCCTTGTTTTGCACAGATACGATGAGTGGGTTATTAGTTATAATTGCTGTTAAGCGATATGTACATATTTCACATATATTCAATATATACAATTGTTTCCAAAGAATGTTTCATTATGCTGCTGAATACTCTGATCATTGAAATGAACTTAGTTCCTAATAGTTGGAGTTAGTATGGACGTGAATCTCTTCTTTTGATGGGAAAGACGGCTTTTAGTTCATAAGTGATATGGACGTGAACTTTTTCTTACCTTTTTATTAGCGGCCCCGGAGAGTCGTACTTGATATAGCTCAATACCTTGTTGGACTAAGAGATATTTTTTGACTTTTTTTGACATATTACCTACCATAGGAGAGAGTGGCGACCATGGGCCCTGACATTTAGGAGTGATTTCCGGAAGGACTAGCCGGTGTCACTAGATACCTTAGTTTCAATACTTAGCTTTGGGACTGGATTTGTCTCCAGCTCTTTAAATACTTTGAGATGTTGTTACTCCTAGACTTATGTGGTACTGTTGAAAATAGGAAAAAATAGATTTTCGGTCACAGGCTGCAAAATTAGGGTAAGACTTATTTAGTTGGATGTTGGTATTATAGACTACCTAGTATTATGATTTTTGTGATTTTACTTGTTTATATTTTATCATGTCAATTCCTCCTTATAGAATATTATGACTGAGTATTGATTATCATTATATCACCATATTGTCCTCCGTATAGAGTTGAGATATCATTGACAGGTTTATTATATATATTATATGTGATGGTAGATAGTTAGTGATGAACTAGACAGCGTTCTACTACTGATGTTATGGCGTAGGCTGGACGTACACATGTACTTGTGCCCCTTTACCGGTTGCGGGTCATGACATATTTTTGTGGTAGCCCATGCAAGTCAGGCTTCACCATTAGTGCGATAACATGGTAGTTCAATGGCTTAGTTGAACTACTATGAGCCTGATGTAGGATATAGGATATAGGATGAGAGTATACTCAATAACAACTAGAAAAAAAATTAATCTATTAATTTTTCTATCCTTATCATTCTAAATATTTTTTTTGAATATTGTTGTCCTTCCTTGATGATATCGTAGGTTGTTCCTTGTTAACTCCTTCTCGTTTCGATCTGTCTTCAAGATGCCGCCAAAGACCATATCACAGCGACCAGGAGCAGTTGCAGCATCGGAGGGACCAGCGACTTCTTAAACTCCTACCCCGAGAGTGGCAGGGACTGTTCCTTCACCTTCTGTCCATATAAGAGTTTCAGCATCTTTCAGGAGTCCTCCTCCCCCATCTTTCCAGAGGGCTGCTCCAGCTATTTTGGAGAAACTTCCTCCCCCGCCATAGTTTTTTCCTAAAGGTGTGCATGCTGACGGAGCATAAATTTTTGCTTTGGTCCATGGCATGGTCGATGCCCAGAGGATGTCCGTGGAGGCCTAGTATGTTCAGGCTGAGGCTTAGAGGGTCCAAGCAAAGGCGCACCAAGCACAAACTGAGCTGATGAGAGAGATCATGGAGAATGCTCACAAGGTGGCCCTATAGGTAGTGGAGAGAATTGCCCAGTAGTATCCTGGCCAGTCGCAGTAGCAGAGGCCATGCACTATAGTGGACTTCAAAAGGATGGAACCTCGATAGTTCAAGGGTACCGAGGGGATAATCTACGTTGTTGACTGGTTAGAGGATATAGAGAGAAACCTGGGATTGGCCTAGATCCCAGAGAGCTTATAAATCGAGGTGATTGACAGTCAGATATTTAATATTTTACTCACTTGGTATCGTACGGAGCCCAGGCTTACTGCACGATGACTTATTAGAAAGATTTTAAGGAGATTTTCAAGGAAAAGTTCTTCCCCAACGTTGCCCTGGGAGCTATAGAGAGTCAGTTTCATGACTTAGGCCAGGGGAACATGTCGTTTGATGAGTATGCCACAGAGTTCTGTCGATTGAGCCATTTTGCAACGTCCATGGTTCGGGACCCAGGAGATCAAGCCTGAAAGTTCAGGAAGGGGCTGATAAACAAGATCAAGTTGAGTACTTCTAGTCATTATACTGCAACAATTTAAGGATATCTTGTTAGATATCCAGATTCTGAGAGGGATCTGGATCTCAGGCCGAAGATGGGTAACAATATTTCTAGAGGTGCGAGTAGTAGCACAGGATCGACCAATTATTCCTATTTTCAGTAGCAGCAGTCGAGGATGTTTCAGCATCACCACCAGCAACACCAGGTACCGGATCGTATCCAACAGGTTCAGCAGCAGACTCCGAGGCAGACCCAGCAGGCTTGTCATTTCTAAAAGAAGTCAGGTCACCTTTGGAAGAACTGTAGGGTGAGGCTAGGACTTTGTTTGTACGATGGCACAGCAAAAAATCGAATAAGGGGTTATCTTCTAGCTCCTTATCTTCCCGATCAACACGCAACATCAAATCAAAGGGGCCTAGTTAGGCCACCCGTGGAACCGCAGATTGCTCAGAACCCACGAAAGGAGCCACCCTAGTAGGGCGGGACATTTGCGATGACATTCGAGGAGGCTGATACTGCAGGTGATGGGTTAGAAGGTTTTGTTCTCATCTTTCTTCATATTCATTTTAATCTATTGATTGATTGACTGATTCCTTAGTACCTTTAGTTAGCATCAGTGATTTTTATGTTAGAATATAATTAGTAATGACCTTGATAGAGACTATAATATCATGACAGACAGAGACAGTAACCATGCATTTTTGTTTGTTTCCATAAGAATTGCATGTTGTATGATTTTAGATAGGACTTTCATAGACCATGATTATTGGGGGTTTGATCATAGTGAAGATTATAATGAGTAGGTTATGACTGGCCAAAGAAAGATGAGGTATCTTAAATTTTGAGGACAAATTTTTTCTAAGGGACGGGACTTGTAACTACCATATTTCTATAATAGAAATATTTTTATTATTTTGTATTATTATAAATATATGTATATATTTTATTTAATATATAATTTTTATGATATATATATATATATATATTGTAAATAGTATTATTGGTTAGTGGATTAGACTATTTAATTAGACATGACACTTGAACCCAATATTTTAGACTAGTCATTTGGACCCAAATTAGTCAATAATTTTTATTAGTTAGAGATTAGATTAAATCTTTATTAGAAATAGAACCTTCCATTAATTAAAAAAAAATTATAACAACTCAATAGGGATATTGTAAACTTTTTGCATTAATCCAAACCCTAGTACATGGTCGACCCTATATAGAAGAAAAAATTCTCTTTCCTCTTCATTAGTTCATCCAAGTTTTTTCCCAAATCAAGTTATTCCCTAAATTGATTCATCTATCCACAAATTCCTTCATAAATTACTTACAATCCTTTCTATTATCACCATCTAATGTCACGCCCAGTTCCATAGATAAGGAACTGAGTCACGTGGCAATAGCCAGCAGCACACTTCGGCGGATATCCCAATCTAATGGGCCCGTCTGAGTGCACCTAAGCTGTAAAGTATAATGAATAATCCAACACATAACACATAAATAATCAATCTAAATCTCATCCACAGGCAACAAATATAAGAGCACATAGAGGTAATCACAACAACTAATGTGCAGAAAAAAATGTCACGAGATAAAGTATCAAGTACAAATACAAGAGTAGTCACACAGGAACAAACCCGCTAGTACAAAATACTGAAATAAAAGTAAGCAATAAGATAACTTGGAATGGCATCAAATAACTAGATAGCAATACCATCCCAAGAAAAGAGTCACTACCAGCGATCAGGCAAAGTCCTCTGGAATGACCTCATCCTCGACTATGGGTCCTGCTGCTGGATACGTACCAGGACCGTACTCCTCTGGGTAATCCTCATCACCGAAACCTAGAAGGAAACCAGATCTTCAAAAGGATGTAACAAGATATAAAAATATAGCATACCAAGTATAATAGAAAGTACAAGTGTAACGATGGGATAATCAATCATAACCAAACAAGTGTGACACATTTTAAAGACAATGTTCGACGCATGGGCTGTCCAAAGTAAAATTGTAGCTCCGAACACAAAGACACACGGGGCATACCGTACCTCCGAGCACAGAGTCACGCGGATGATACAACTACTCTAGAATATAGGATAACTATATATACATATATAAGCACGTACAGAGGAGTCAAATGTCTAGTAACTGTCTTCCCCTTCCCAAGCGATCAATAATGGTGCGCTGAACCTGAACCTCTATCTAACAATCTCGACACACAGAAACAACTCAACAGACGCGATCCTAAGGTCATCCCCGTCTCTGGTCATGATATCAGTATCAGGATACAGGAATCTGGCACGATCATAGTGTATGAGTATGTCCTGGTATGTCGATATACTCAGGTACGTACATTGAGGTGTTACGAACATCTAATATTCATTCTAAGATGTTATGACGAACGTCTGTACCCGGTTGTAATCCGGATGCGAAGTATCGATCGTAAATAAAAATACGTGCATAATGTAACTAAAGAACAATGAATATCTGTAATCTGAAATATAGGGCGGCCTGGTACACTTTCTTGCGTCCGACTACTGATGACGGGAATCTGGTACCTCATCCAAGTCCTCAGGTCTCGTAGTACCTAGATATAAAATACAAACCCAAATCAATAATCTATCATATGGCAAATAGGCGTCTGACACACGTATATACATTTGCTCAGTCTCAGCTACGACTCACAGGGACAAGACGCTAGGGGGTTGACCACAATTGACTATTGGTACGATATATCAAATCAACTAGTCATATGTACCATATCATCAAACCATCCTCATAACACAATTAATGATTATTAACCCTTCATTTCATATCATTGTTACCAAATCACAAAGTACTACTCTAATTTAACCCATTATTAATTTCCAGTCCCCAAATATCAATCAATAGTTTTATACTTCACACTAGTTCATAATCAACCACGCACCTCAGTGTTCATTAATGTTCAAAATATCAGACTCTTATTTCTCAATAATTTAATCTATATTAATCGATTTAGCATAATTTCCAACCATGTAATATATCTACGACATTTAGTTAAAAATTAAATCCTAAACCTCTATGCAAATAATTTAAATTCATTTAATTCATGTAAACATTGAACCCTAACCTATATTAACCCTAATCAAACATACATACATATAAGCTCAAAGAAAACATTACACTATACTACATAAACCCTAAATAACACATTATTAACCTAATCTCAAGTTATATCCATGCTCATCATCAACACTATAATCTATACAAACAAGATTTACAAAAACCCTAGTTAAAACTCAACATAAATATAAACAAAGAGAGGGGGAGGGAGTCAACCTCGACGTGGCTCACCGGCCGGAGGGGGTGATGGCCGAAGGAGTTCTGGTCAGTAGGGTGGTGGTCGTGGTGGTAGCTACGGCAGATAGGGGTGGCTGTGGTAGTACAATAGTGAAGCTCGTCGGAGCTCAAGGCCGGCTTATGGGTGGCACAGCGGCTCGGTTGGCTGGAGAATGGCCGAATGTGGGCTTGTGGTGGTGGCGTGAAGAGGTGCGGGTGAGGGACTAATCAACAGGTCGAAGATCAGCGAGATAATGGCGGCGATGATCGAGTAGGTGCGGCGCTGCACAGCTCGGCCGAAGTAGCGTTCGAATGCCGAAGCTCAGGTGGGGTGGAGAAGCTAGTGGGGCTGTGAGGGCTGGCCGGAGCTAGGCTTGGCCAGAGCTCGTAGAGTGGTTGAGTAGCCCGTGGAGTAGTGGAGCTACTGCTGGCCCGTCGGAGCTCTACAATCGGTGGCCGGACCTCCGGTTCCAAGGAAGGAGAAGAAGAATAGAAGAAGAAGAAGAAGAAGAAGAAGAAGAAAGGAAAAAATATGGAGGGATCGGTTTCTATGTGGAAGAGAGAGAAGAGATAGAGGGGGATGAGGTTTCCTAGGTTTTTAGGGATTAGGGCCGGCATGGGGAAGAGGTAGGTGATGGTGACATTTTATAGGGGGTTGTGTGATGAATGGAGAGTGTAGATCTTCCCATTTTAAATATGGGGTGAGAATTTTACATGAAAAGAAGGGTTTCTTCATGCAAAGGAAGGGGAAAAGAAAGGTTGACTACGGTCAAAGAAGAGGTAGCCTCTCCATTTAGCCTTGACCAATGAGAGTGTGCCACATGTCATAATATTTGCAATTTAGCCCCTTAAGTTTGGGTAATTGCACAAACACATAAAATGATGGAAAAATTATGGAAGAATTGGTGTTTGGTATTTTGTAGGGTGAGGGAGTGTTGTGTATTTGGTATTAACTTAATTTAATGGGCATTGGAATTAAATAGGGATTAAAATAGGATTAGTCAAAGTTAGTATCCCCGATTTAATTAGAATAAAAATGTCCTGCACTTTTTAATTAAATGGGGGCACTTGGAGTCTAAATTTGGAAGTGACACGGTCAAAAATGGTGTGGGCTTGGAGTAAGTCTTGGACCCTTTAGTTGGTCCGGCTCAACGGGTTAAGTTGGTGTCTCAAAATTGAAGGTAACAACATAGGTGTCCGATACAGAATTTAAATATGGGATTTTGGATACAGGAAGTTGTGCAATTAATTTAGGGCACAACGGATTTAATTTTGAGTGACAAAAAAGTTCAGTACCTAAATTGGCGGGTCAAGTTAAAAGTATAATAGTCTGCTAGAATTTGTGGGCTAGTGTTGGGCTCCGAATAATTCAACAATGGTAGGGCACGCCAAGGGTTTAATTAAAAAAATAAACAGACATATACAACCCTACTCAAAATCTCAAATGTCTGCTGCTAAACCAAAATTTTCTAACCTATACCATACTATTTATAGAATTAAATGATGGAATTTACATCCTTCCCAACTTAGAAAATTTTCGTCCCCGAAATTAAAAGTAAAGCACGATAATAGCTAAGAGAATTTAAAAATAAGCTAGTAATCAAATGCGGTATATAAATGCATACCTTGCTCCTCAAATAAATATGGGAAACGCTATCGATTGTAATCCTTGCGCTCCCAGGTAGACTCGCCTGGCGAATGATGCTTCTATGCAACTTTGACCAGTCGAATAGTCTGCCCTCTCAATGTATTCTCACTGCGATCGAGGATCTCAACTGGCTGCTCTACGTAAGATAGACTAGGCCCGACCGTAATCTCCGAATGATCAAGCACATGGCTAGGGTCTGCCACATATCTCCTCAACTGTGATACATAAAATACGTCATGCACTCCTTCTAATGATGGAGGCAATGCAAGACGGTAAGCCACTTCACCAACTCATTCCAAGATGTCAAAAGGTCCGATGTACCTCAGACTCAGCTTGCCTCTGCCTCCAAATCTGATGGTACCACGAGTAGGTGATATCTTTAAAAATATATGGTCACTTTTCTTGAGCTCCAATGATCTGCGATGTGCATCTGCCCAATATTTTTGTCTATCTTGTGCTGCACGCAGGTGGCTCTAAATTTGCTTGACCTTCTCCACTGTCTGTGTCACCAGCTCTGGACCAAGTATCTGATGCTCTTCCACGTCACTCCAATATACTGGTGACCTACAATTTCTGTCGTACAATGCAACATAAGGTGCCATCTGTATGCTAGCCTGGTAGCTGTTGTTGTAGGAGAATTCTACCAAGTGTAGATGGTCCTCCCAAGATCCTCCAAAATCAATCATGCACGCTCTCAACATATCCTCTAATATCTGTATCATGTGCTCTGACTGGCCATCAGTCTGTAGATTATATGCATTACTGAACTTGAGATGAGTTTCTAGGCTCTCCTGCATACTTCGCTAAAAATACGACATAAATCTAGAATCACGATCCGATACGATGCTGACAGGCACTCCACGTAGTCGTACTATCTGTCTCATATACATGTCAGCTAATATCTCTGTGGACTGCCTAACTCTAAAGGGCAAGAAATGTGCAGACTTGGTGAGTCTGTCCACAATAACCCAAACTGCATCCTTTCCACTAGGGCTCAACGGGAATTCTGTGACGAAGTCCATGGTAATGTGTTCCCATTTTTACTCGAGAATGGGAAGCGGCTGCAATAGTCCTGCAGTCCTCTGATGTTCAGCCTTGACTTGCTGATAAACTAAATATCTCGCCACGAATCTTACAATCTCCCTCTTTAACCTATGTCACCAGAAATATTGTCTCAGATCTCGGTCATCAACTCTTGGCGTAGCTCGCCAATCAGAATGTATAAACAATCTTCACACCTCAATATTTTGTCTTCATGAATCCTGAGTCCCGTTTGCATGCCAGCCTCTTTCCTCTCTCATAGACGACGAAATCTCGTATATGTAGGTAGGACAGCCTTGATCCGCTTAATCAAAGTAGACTGAACCTCGAGATTGGCCATATGTCCATCCATGCCTGGAAATATAATTTATATCCCAAGCTCCTGGAGATCCTCTAGCAATTGTTGCTGAGTCGTCAAAAAGTATGCCATGGGCTTCCTGCTTAAGGCATCTGCTACTACATTCGCCTTGCCAAGGTGGTACTATAACTCAATATCATAATCTGTCATCAACCCTAGCCAACACCTCTGCCTCATGTTGAGCTCGTTCTGCGTGTAGACATACAGACTTTTATGATCTGTGTAAATCTTAACACGCTCACCATAGAGGTAGTATCTCCATAGCTTTAGTGCAAATATCACTGCAGCTAGCTCTAGGTCATGCGTCGGATAGTTCTTCTCATGAACTCTCAGCTATCTTGATGCGTAGGCTATCATCTTGCCGTGTTGTATCAGTACACATCCTAATCCGCTCCCAGATGCATCGCTATACACTATAAATTCTTCTGATCCTGAAGGTAGTATCAAAATTGGTGCAGATGTCAGATGCTTCTTCAGCTCATCGAAAGCTGCCTGACACTCGTCGGTCCAGATAAACTCCTCGTCTTTATGCGTCAGTCGCATCATAGGCACAGCTATCCTCGAGCAGTTTTCTATGAACCTCCGATAATATTTGATAAGTCCGAGGAAACTTCTAACCTCTGTAACTGATGTAGGGGTAGGCCATGTCTCAACTGCAGCTATCTTCTCTTAGTCAACTGATAGTCCATTTCCGGTGATTATGTGTCCCAAAAATGGTACTTTGTCCAAGCAGAACTCATATTTGCTGAGCTTGGCATACAGTCTCTCCTGTCTCAGCGTCTCCAACACGATCCTGAGATGTCTCTCATGCTCCTCCTGGCACTTAGAATATAGCAAGATATCGTCGATAAATACCATCACTAACTTATCTAAGTACTGGTGGAAGACATTGTTTATCAGACACATAAATACTGCTGGCACGTTGGTTAAACCAAACGGCATGACTAAAAACTCATAGTGCCATACTTTGTCTGAAAGGCCATTTTCGGGATGTCCTCTCTCCGTACCTTGATTGAATGATAACCGAATCTGAGATCGATCTTCGAGAATACACATACACCACTAAGTTAATCAAATAAATCATCAATGCGTGGCAGTGGATACTTGTTCTTTATCGTACAGCATTTAATGCCCTGTAATCGATACACAAGTGTACTGTCCCGTCCTTCTTTGATACAAATAGAATGGGTGCTCCCCATGAAGATACACTAGCCTGTATGAATCCCTTATCTAAGAGATCATCTACTTGGACTTTCAACTCAACCAACTCCTTTGGTGCTAGTTTGTAAATGGGGAAAGTAACTGGCTCGACTCCGGGAGTCAACTCTATAGTGAACTCAATCTCTCTGTCAGGTGGCAGTCCTGGGAGATCCTCTGGAAACACATTCTCAAACTCTGATATAAAGGGAGGGTACATCGATTCACCTTCTACAATATGTGTCACTAGGGTAGGTTGGACACCATGCTCTTGGGCTCCTTAAATAAACTCAAACTCTGGATGATCTGGGGGTCTAAAGATGACACAACCATGATGACAATCTAGCGTTGCATGGTATTAGCTCAACCAATCTATGCCTAGGACAATATCATAGTTCGGCATGGAGAAGACCAGAAATTGGGCACTCATCTCTTGCCCGCAGACAACTACTGAATATGATCTACAAGTGTCGCTAACAGGTACTATTCTACCTCCCGTAAGAATCCTCTTGATCTTTGGAAGGGGTACGGTAGCTATTCTATGGGTAGCCACAGAACTAGTAGCTATAAAAGAGTAGATGGCACCAGAATCAAATAGGACTACTGTTGGTAATGAAGCTACTAAGATAGTACCTGCGATCACTGCTCCGACTGTCTCTGTCTCCTCTAAAGTCATCGCATAGGCCTAACCATGTCTCGGTGCCCTCGGCTGCTGCTGTCGAGCCTGCTGAAAGTGATCTTTCTGTGGGGCCAAGGGTGGCCTCCTCTGATTTCTCCCTGGTGCTGGTGGTCGTTGTGCTCCATATCCTATGTAAGGCGGTCTCGGTCCAGGAGGCTGCTGATAAGGCCTCGGTGATGGCAAGGCTGGCCGATGAATCATTGTACTGGATCCCTCTGGTCAGGGCAATCACGGATGGCATGCTGGCCCAATCCATATCTCAAACATACGCCTAGCCTCTGTCAACAGTCCCTCAACAAATATCCCCTCTTATCGCAGAAATGGCATATGGGAACCACTGCTCCTTCCAGGGGTGCTGCTATCTGCTGCTGCTGCTGTACTAGAAGACGCTTCGTAGGTCCTCCCTGTGGGGCTCGAACTGATAATGACGACGCACCAGAGTGCTTTTGGCTGGCCTCTATCTTGTTGATGCGGTCCTGGCATCATGCTGCTAGTAATACCTCGGAGTAAGAGGTGGGGGCTATGGACCTGATAAACCTCTGGGTCTCAAAACTTATGCCTTTATAGAACTTCTCAACCTTCGCCTACTCAGTAGGGATCAGGTACGGTTCAAACCTGCTCAGGCAGAGGAACTCAGCATTGTATTCCTCAATCGTCATACTCCCATGCCTGAGGTTCTAAAATCTATCCCGAAGCTCTGCTCGGGCAGTGGAGGGTATGTACATCTCCTGAAAGAGCCTAGAGAACTCTTCCCACGTGGTACGGTCTGGTCCTAAATGTTGCTCGTCTGAAAGCCACAAGTGATGCGCGTTTCCAGTGAGCTGCATCCGGACGGAAGTTATCCATCGGTGTCGGAGGAGGTCGGTAGCCTCCAGTTGGTGCTGAATGCTGGTGAGCCAAGCGTGGACCTCTGTCGGCTCCTCTATGCCAGCAAAAGGTTGCGGCATCATATGATGGAAGCCTATGACAGACCCCATCATCAACAGGTGTGCTGGCGATGACGCCTGCCCCAAGGCCATCATGATACTCTCTCTCAGGGTCTCAGCCTGGCGCTGCTGGGCCTGCTGCTGAGCCTGCTGCTGAGCCTACTGCTGGACCTGCTGCTGGGCCTGTATCATCGCATATACCATCTGGAACATCTGTCTCCCATCCATGGGTTGCCCTATGGGGAATGGCATATAGGGCATCTAGGGTGGGAATGGTGGAGGTGGTGGTAGCTGCTGTTCCTCCTGACTCAGGATCCTCTGATCCTCAGGTCCTGCCAAACGTGGAGTCTGATGCCCGTCCGAAGGCACCTCGGGCTGCCCGTATGACTGCTCCAGTTTCGGTTCCCCGGATGATCCTGCGTCATGGGGAACATCATCCGACTGCATGATGCATCCGCTGTAGAGATTCATAACTCTGAAAAGAAGTCATGACTACGATCAGCATTAAGAAAATAAACAAGATGTAATTCGGTAAAAGATATCGAGATAGAGGTGTCATGTGAAGGTTTCAAACTTATAGATGAGATTCCTAATATTTATTCCTAATTTGCAGGTTCGCTTGGCACAGTCAGGTGACCAAGGCAATTTAAATCGGACCTGCATGGGCTACCACAAAACCCTTGTCATGCCCTAGGTCCATAGATAAGGAACTGAGTCACCTGGCAATGGCCAACAGCACACTTCGATGGGCATCCCAATCTAATGGGCCCGTCGGAGTGCACCTAAGATGTAAAGTACAATGAATAATCCAACACATAACACATAAATGGTCAATCTAAATCTCATCCACCGGCAACAAATATAAGAGCACATAGAGGTAATCACAACAACTAATGTGCAAAAAGAAAATATCACGAGATAAAGTATCAAGTACAAATACTAGAGTAGTCACACAAGAATAAATTTGCTAGTATAAAATACTGGAATAAAAGTAAGCAATAAGATAACTTGGGACGACATCAAAAAACTAGATAGTAATACCGTCCCAAGAAAAGACTCACTACCAGCGATCAGGCGAAGTCCTCTGGAATGACCTCATCCTCGGCAGTGGGTCCTGCTACTGGATACGTACCCGAACCGTACTCCTCTAGGTAATCCTCGTCGTCGAAACCTGGAAGGTAACCAGGTCCTCAGAGGGACGTAACAAGGTATAAAAATATAGTATGCCAAGTATAACAGAAAGTACAAGTGCAACGATGGGGTAATCTATCATAACCAAACAAGTGTGACACAGTTTAAAGATAATATTTGACGCGTGGGCTATCCAAAATAAAATCGTAGCTCCGAACACAAAGACACACGGGGCATACCGTAGCTCCGAGCACAGAGTCACACGGGTGATACAACTACTCTAGAATACAGGATCACTACAACTACATATATAAGCGCATACAGAGGAGCCCAAATGTCTAGTAACTATCTTCTCCTTCCCAAGTAGTCAATGATGGTATGCTGAACCCAAACCTCTATCTAACAGTCTCGACACACAGAAATAACTCAACAGACGCGATCCTAAGGTCATCCCAATCTCTGGTCATGATATCCGTATCATGATACAGGAATCTGGCACGATCATAGTGTATGAGTGTGTCCTGGGGTATCGATATACTCAGGTACATACATCGAGGTATTATGAATATTTAACATTCATTCTAAGATGTTATGACGAACGTCTGCACCCGATTGTGATCCGGACGTAAAGTATCGATCATAAACAAAAATATGAGCACAATATACATAAAAAATAATAAATATCTATAATCTGAAATACAGGATGGTAAGGTACACTTGCCTGCGTCCGACTGCTGATGACGGAGATCCGGTACCTCATCTTAGTCCTCAGGTCCCGTAGTACAAAGAGATGAGATACAAACCCAAATCAATAATCTATCCTATGGCAAATAGGGGTGTGACACACGTATTTACATATGCTCAGTCTTAGCTACGACTAACAGGGACAAGACGCTAGGGGGTTGACCATAGTTGACTATTGGAACGATACATCAAATCAACTAGTCATCTGTACCATATCATCAAACCATCCTCAAAACATAATTAATGATTATTAACCCTTCGTTTTATATCATTATTACCAAATCACAAAGTACTACTCTAATTTAATCCATTATTATTTTCCAGTTCCCAAATTATCAATCAATAGTTTTATACTTCACAGTAGTTCACAATCAACCACGCTCTTCAGTGTTCATCAATGTTCAAAATATTAGACTCTTATTTCAAAATAATTTAATCTTTATTAATCGATTTAGCATTATTTCCAACCATGTAATATATCCAGGATATTTAGTTAAAAATCAAATCCTAAACCTCCATGCAAATCTTTTAAATTCATTTAATTTATGTAAACATTGAACCCTAACCTACATTAACCCTAATCAAACATACATACATATAAGCTCAAAGAAAATACTATACTACATAAACCCTAAATAACACATTAAACCTTATTAACCTAATCTCAAGTTATATCCATGCTCATCATTAAGACTATAATCTATACAAACAAGATTTACAAAAACCCTAGTTAAAAATCAACATAAATATAAACAAAGAGAGGGGGAGGGAGTCGACCTCGACGTGGCTCACCGGCAGGAGGGGGTGATAGCTGAAGGAGCTCTGGTCAATAGGGTGGTGGTCGTGGTGGTAGCTACGGTAGGTGGTGGTAGCTGTGGTGGTACAATGGTGAAGCCTGTAGTAGCTTGAGGTCGGGTTGTGGGTGGCACAATGGCTCGGTTGGCTGGAGAATGGCCGGATGCGGGCTCGTGGTGGTGGCGTGAAGAGGTGCGAGTGAGGGGCTGATCAACAGGCTGGAGATCAGCGGGCTGATGGTGGCGATGATCGAGTGGGTGCGACGCTGCACAGCTCGGCCGGAGCAGCGTTCGAATACCGGAGCTTGGGTGGGGTGGAGGAGCTTGTGGGGCTGTGAGGGCTGGCTCGAGCTAGGCTTGGCTGTAGCTCGTGGAGTGGCAGAGCAGCCCGTGGGGTGGTGGAGCTACTGCTGGCCCGTCAGAGCTCTGTAATCGGTGGCCAGACCCCCGGTTCCAAAAAGGAGAAAAAGAATGGAAGGAGAAGAAGAAGAATGGAAGAAGAAGAAAGGAAGAAATATGGAGGGCTCATATTTCTATATGGAGGAGGGAGAAAAGAGAGAGGGGGATAAGATTTTCTAGGTTTTTGGGGATTAGGGCCGGCATGGGGAAGAGGGAGGTGATGGTGACATTTTATAGGAGATTGTGTGATGAATGGAGGGTGGAGATCTCCCTATTTCAAATATGGGGTGAGGATTTTACATAAAGAGAAGGGTTTCTTCATGCAAAGGAAGGGGAGAAGAAAGGTTGACTACGGTCAAAGAAGAGGTAGCCTCTCCATTTGTCCTTGACCAATGAGGGTGTGCCATATGTCACAATATTTGTAATTTGGCCCCTTAAGTTTGTGTAATTGCACAAACACATGAAATAATAAAAAAATTATGGGAGAATTAGTGTTTGGTATTTTGTAGGGTGAGGGGGTATTGTGTGTTTGGCATAGACTTAATTTAATGGGCATTGGGATTAAATGGGGATTAAAATAGGATTAGTCAAAGTTGGTATCCCAGATTTAATTAGAATAAAAATGTCCCACATTTTTTAATTAAATGGGGGCACTTGGGGTCTAAATTTGGAAGTGACAAGGTCAAAAATGGTGTGGGCTTAGAGTCAGTCTTGGACCCTTTAGTTGGTCTGACTCAACGGGTTAAGTTGGTGTCTCAAAATTGAAGGTAATGATACAGGTGTCCGACACAGAATTTAAATATAGGATTTTGTATACGGGAAGTTGTGCAATTAATTTAGGGCACAACGAATTTGATTTTGAGTGATGAAAAGTTTATTGCCTAAATTAGCGGGTCAAGTCAAAAGTACAACAGTCTGTTGGAATTTGTGGGCTGGTGTTGGGCTCCGAATAATTCAACAATAGTAGGATGCGCCAAGGGTTTAATAAAAAAATAAACAGACATATGCAACCCTACTCTAAACCTCAAACATCTGCTGCTAAACCAAAATTTTCTAACCCATACTAGACTATCTATAGAATTAAATGAGGGAGTTTACATCTAACGAGACTAGAATCTTGGGGTTAGCAAGATCATTTAGAAATGAATCTTTGGACTAGAATTTTGTGTCCAAATTGTGTCCATCTTGGCTTGCATTGGAAATCTATCTTCCAATAGATAAAATTCTGAGATTACTCTTCTAATTAGGCTTTATTTATTATATTTAACCATTAGGAACCCACCCATACATTAGGCTACATAGAAAGAAGCTTTGACTTCTAACAATCTCTATTATGACTTTTACATTGACTTTTCTACCCAATTTAGGAGAAATCTGAGATTAGTGCACCAAGTATTTTTTATTAGGGTTATTAGGGTTATTTGGACTTGTATTAGTTGTGTGAGGCTAGCGACGTATCCACAATTAGATACGAGTAGGTAGTATCATGATACTTTATGATACGAGATAATTTTGGGATTTTATGATTGTAAGTGTATTTCTCTCTAATGTTCATTGTAACTAATTATTTTAGTTATATATAAATACAATTGATAGGTATATATAGTATCGGTTGAGTATTTGGAGTTTTGGCAAGTTGGTTGATAGTAGCATGACACCATAGTATGAATATTGCCTTGTGCATATCTAGTGTTTGATAAAATGACTTTAATATTATTGAGGATGTTACCTATAGTATCATATATATATATATATATATATATATATATATAGTCGTTTTAGCATTGTGTATATATTATAGATGGTGTATGTGTGTGTATTATGGTTGCAGGATTTGGGTGGTGATGGTATATGTGAGTTAGGATCGGGTTCAAACCCAAGTATCAGGTGCATACTGTGATTGTGCAGTCGGGTTAAGGTTCAGTGCAGGGGGCTCTGAGATGGGGGCAGCAATATCGGGTAGGATAGATTATAAGATGCATGATGTGTGAGGCAAGTAGCTGATGTTATTTGTTGCGATGTCTATGTGGTATCATAGATACCTGTTGTTAGAGCTTAGGTCCAAGTATAAGAGGAGTTGGAGTATCAGTAATGGATACTCAAATATAATTGAGGGAAATCAAAGGTATTGAGGTGGTAGGGTGTACTCATGTGTTTGGGTACTATAGGTGATGCTAAACATATATCAGTGTTGTGCATTAGAGTATTATGGAAGGAGTGTGTGCCACTGGGAAGTGAGTGTTAGGTGGTACCAGGGTGTAGTTGTCTGCATCAGAGGTTGCACCTTTATGTCCAGTATGCTCAGACTAAAAGTAAATATGAATTTAGTGTTACCTGGAATGTGTGTGTGTGCTAGTGTGAGTGTATCTTGAAGTATATTAGAGAGTGTCATGTTGTGTCTATACATGGGTGTAAAGGACTGTGGCAGCAAAGTTGGTAGGTTGAGTTTAATAAAGGAGAGGTCTATTCAGACCTGAGTATAGGAGCATCAGCAGTAACAGAGCAGTTAACAGCTCAGATGTAATTGGTGGGGGGACTAAGTATTTCCAGGTGAGTGGTATGGGTGCTTGAGTATCTATTGTAGGGTTTCAGTAGAGTTTAGGCATGTAGGTTTATGTAGAAGTATGTTAGTATAGGTTTAGTAACAGAGGTGCAAGTGAGTATTAGTATAAGAGTATCAATTTTGTGAGTACCTAGTCCAGTATATGTTGGGTATAATGGTAAGTTAAGAATCGAACATGTGCAAGCTATGTAAGGGGATAGTAGTTGTTATATTGGAAATATGGTGTTTGGATATGAGGGTGTTAAGTTGGTATCAGTATGTACTAGGGATAGTTACCTGAGTGATGGGGGTATCAGTTGGTAGGAGTTAGTATAGTTAGTAATTAGGTACAAGTCATTTAGGAACACCCTCTTGTGAGTATAGGTATTAAATGAATATATATAATTATGAGGTAGTGATTAATGAGGGTGTATCTTAGAAAGAATATCTAGTGTCAAGTATCCTAGTTAGTATCAAGGGGAAAGACTAAGTATTGATTGTTGGTGTAAATATACCCAAAGTAAATTCAAGACAAATGTTAAGGTGAGGTATTGGGTAACTAGGTATACTATAATGACTAGTATGGACCTAGAAACCTAGGTATAGCCTATTATCACCTATCGTGAGCTAGTATAGCCTTGTAATCAACCTAGAAGTTAGTTATGAACCTAAAATTAAGGTAATGACCTAATTTGACGTAGTTTGACTAATACGACCTAGTCTTGACTTAGAAAACCATATTTTTGCTTATTTAAGCATGTTATTATTTTATTACATCTAAATGACATAGAATTTTATATATAGGTCTGTGAGGCACCGATACAAACATAGTTTGATATTTATTGCTCTAGACCACAGGTGAGTACATTCTCTGATAGTTTTAATTATTCGATAATTACTATATTTTAAGTACTTAGAAATGTTACATCTAATTATTGACAGTATAGTACACGGACTGGTATATAGCTTGGATCTTCAGTCATGAGATATTACAATAGTTATCGTATTGACATCGTACATAAAATTGACATTTGATATCATACATGGTATTGTTATCGGATATTGATCGTATATTATAACGTGTCATGGTTGGATGCACTATACTAGTTGGGGCAAGAAAAATGCTAGTAAGAGATGTGATCATATTCTTATTATAAAGTATAAAATATTATTAGTTAATCATAAACCTCACGTATGATTAGCCAAGCTATTTAGCTATCATATAAGTTCTTAAGCCGATCAAATATCAAAACTAGTATTTCAAATACTTAGAATGGTTGCAGTTCTTCATATTCAGTTTCATAGATTGTATTGCCTTGTATCTAATATTGTAGTTTCTTTCTTTTTTATTTTATATATGCACTGGCTATACCCTATTGCTTACATTTCCTATTATTTTTACTATTAGTATTGCATCAGTTTATTATTTTCTTATTGTATATAACATCCTTTATTTATTATTTTATTGTCAATTAATTGGAACATCTATTGGGTTATACTTTGCTCCGATCCTGACTGGATATATTTTTCAGACGATGACTTAGAGGACTGGGGTCCGACATTATGAACCACAAGAGGGAGTGGCGACTATGGGCCCTTGCACTCAGGAGTGATTACAGATACCTTAGTTTCAATAATTAGCTTTGGTACTAGATTTGTCTCCAGCTCTTTAGATACATTGAGATGTTGTTACTCCTAGAATTATTTATTATTATGAGACTTATTTAGTTGGATGCTGGTATTATAGACTACCTAGTGTTGTGATTTTTGTGAATTCATTTGTTTATATCTTATCGTGCCAATTTCTCTTTATAGAATATTATGATTGAGTATTGATTATCATTATATCACAATATTGTCCTCCGTATGGAGTTGAGATATCATTGATAGTTTCATTATATATATATATATATATATATATATATATATATATATATATATATATATATATATATATATATATATATATGCTAGATAGTTAGTGTTGACCTAGATAGTGTTCTACTGTCGATGCTGAGGCATAGGATGGACGTACTCACGTACTCGTGCTCCTTTACTGTGTGCAGGTCATGAAACTTAAATGTTAGAATATACGACAATCGATGCACTCCCAGAGATTTTTTTGATACACGAATGGCACTCGTCGCACTCTAGGATTTTCCCCATATAGGTTGGGAAGCCTACCTACTCCAACAAATCTTCTCCTGCACAACTATATGGAGGGGATCGTCATCCCGATGATCCACCTACAGTACTCAAACTTTTTTCTTGGTAGAACCTTTATGAACATGTCTATTCCGTTGTCATCTGTATGAACTTTTCCAAGCATCGATTCCTTCTTATTAATCATATCTTATATCTAATGATGTTGGGTATCCATGTGCTTTGACTGGCTATGAAATATCTGGTTCTTCATAAGGTGAATTACACTCTGGCTATCGCAAAGCAAAGTGTATTGCTCTTGCTTTAGCTCCTATTTTCTGTAACACCTTCTTCATCCATAGCAATTCCTTGTAACCTATTTTGCCATAATATACTCCGTCTTTGTCGTCGACAAGGCAACACACTTTTGTAACCATGACTTCCACAATATCGTTCTACCAGAAAACATCATCACATAGCCCAAAGTTGATCTTCTCGTGTCTACATCTCTAGCCATATCAGCGTTTCTATACCCAATCAGCTTGGCTTTTCAAAATTGGAGATTGCTCGCTTGCTAAAGTCCTCAACTGTTTGCCTGCCCGTTGATTCAGTATATTCCTATCCCATCATCAAAAGAAAGCCTCCAATCGGCAATTCCTTAAAGGTATCATAAAATCACCTTGATCGCACTCCAATGTACCCTTCCAGGGTTAAAAAATACCTTCTAATTGTGCCAACTGTGTTAGCGATGTCTGGCCTCATACATACC
This sequence comes from Iris macrosiphon, assembly GCA_036927795.1. Classification (NCBI taxonomy): domain Eukaryota; kingdom Viridiplantae; phylum Streptophyta; class Magnoliopsida; order Asparagales; family Iridaceae; genus Iris; species Iris macrosiphon. The sequence continues at coordinate 133,389,407 of JAYESA010000006.1, forward strand.
ATATCATATATGAGACTTCCCACAGTTAAAGCATATATAACCCGCACCATATCTTTCCTCTCGTCCTCGATAGATGGACACTTCTCAATAAAGTTAAAGTAAGCTGCAAGGGAGTTACTCACTTTCTTCGACCCATCTATCCCGAAAGACTGAAGTAACCGATGAACATACTTCTTTTAGGACAAGTGTAGCAGCTTGGACTCTCTCTCTCTCCCTCTCTCTCTCTCTCTCTCTCTTTCTCTTTCTTAACTGATCTTCATCCCAAGAATAGTCTTTGCTGTACCATAATCCTTCATAGAGAATACCGCGCTAAGTTGGCGCTTTAACTCCTCAATCCTAGTGGTATTCTGACCCACCAGTAGCATATTATCAACATAGAGCAGTAAAATAATAAAATTATCCTCGACAAAATATCTCACAAATACACAGTGATCCGATGTCATCCGTGCATAACCATGGTCCCCATAAATGACTCAAACTTTCTGTACCACTGCCTCGGACCCTACTTCAGACCATACAAGCTCTTTCTCAACCGGCAGACCAAATATGACTTATCATTCTCATAGAATTCCTTTGGCTGCTCCATGTACAACTCTTTCTCAAGATTACTATAGAGGAATATTATCTTCACGTCGATCTGCTCTATCTCCAAGTCAAAACTGACTTCCAATGCTAGTACCACCCAAACAGACGATAACTGACGACTGGCAAAAAGATCTGATCATATCCACACCCTTCCGTTGACCGTAGCCTTTAATTACCAGCATCATTTTCTATCGAGGTAGAGCAGTATCATATATCTACTTTACTCTGAACACCCATCAATTTTTTAAAGTATTCTTGCCCTTTGGAAACTACACCAGATCATAAGTAGAGTTGGCATATAAGGAACTTATCTTCTCCTGCATAGCCTCCATCCACTCATGTTTATGTTCGTCTTCCATAGCCTCTACAAAACTTTTGGGCTCTCCTCCGTCAGTAATTAGCACATACTCACCCAGTGAGTATCTCATAGATGGTCGACGATCTCTACCCCTTCTTCTCAACTGAACCACTGATGTTGGCTGTGTATTAATGACCCCCTCCCCTTTAGGAACTACCTTCTTGGCATGCTCAGTCATGACCCATATCTGGTGTAGGGACATGAGTTCGTGGATATGTCCAGCCTACGCTACAACATCGACGGTAGAACATTATTTAGGTAAACTATCTATCTAGCAATCAAGATATAATAATACCACCAATAAAATATAAATACTCAATCACAGATCTATAAGATGGAACAACCATATAAATATGATAAAAGAACTGAAGGATCAAATATAACTCACAAGACAAGATAATATTCAATGAGTCATCTAAAAGATATACTAATTAAAAAGCTGGAGACAAATCCAGTACAAAAAGATTTATCTACTGAGCTACGAGTGCTGGATTATCTGTCTCAATCAGTATAAGACTCTCCTGAGCCAGTCTTTGGATCTAAGCCAACTACGTCTTGAGGCCTATAGTGAGTGGGATACCACTCCTCAGTTTCATCTGAGAAAAATATATCCAGTCAGGAAAGGAGCAAAGTACATCTCTAATAGCAGTTCCAATAAATAATATAAACTATATAACAGTAAATAGAGTGAATATACAAGATACAATATATAGGTACAAGAGATATTCAATATAGGAATACTAGAAATAAATACAAAAATGAGCATCATAGGAATGAACAAGAAATACTACTACTAAGTGAGTGAGTATCAGCTTCAATATATGATCGGCTTGGGAACTTATATAAGGATTATGGCCTGGTTAATCATACGTGCGGTGTATGATTAACAATATTCAAGGAACAAGATATGCACATGGATGGTATAATCATATATCTACACTAATATTTCTTTCCTCCGACTGGTATAGTAGATCCAACCATGGTACGTTATGACACGGGATTTACTGGGTAGGTAGCTTAGTCTCCCCAAGAATCAATATCTATACATGTACAAGAAGAACAAGAAACAAGGCTTGCACAAGATATACCATAAATACAAAGAAATAATATCTCATAACGAGATCCGGATATACCAATCCTTGTAACCATCGTATCAAAAAATTAAGGATATCTATACTAGATATAAGAGACATAGAGGATATCATAAATAAGAAACTATCAAAGAATATACTCACCTAAAATCCTGTAAACAGTATCAAAGATGTCCAGCACGGTGTCTCGGATACCTAAATATGGAATATTATATCAATACAAGATTTTAGAATAAAAATAAGTTAAACTAGTCAAATTCTATGTCATAAAGCCATTTCTAAGTTAAAATGGTCAAACTAGGTCAACTCTAGGTCAAACTTGGTTAAACTAGCTATTTCTAGGTTGTATGAGTCTATCTCTAGGATATTGGGTCCATACACTATGTATCTAGGCTATACTAGCTATAATAGGATATTAGGATACCAATGTAAAATCCATATTTTTAATATTATTTAATTAATTAGTTATTCAATTTATTTATATTATTTATTTAGTTACTTAGAAATATAATATATTGATTTAATTATCTAGATAATTAACTATTATGAATTATTATACAAAGTTCTATTATTTTATTTTAGAAATATTTGCAGAAGAGGGATAGATTTTTTTAAGAATTTATTTGGGTACAAATATATTTTTATATATACCTTAAACATATATGTAAGTAATACATAATTATTAGAGTTAATAATAAATATTAATAATACAAATAATAGTTAATAATAATAATAATAGTAATATTAGTAATAATAAATAAAAGGGTAAAAAGAAAAGAAAAGGAAAAGAAAAAGAAAAAGAAATGGAAAAAAAGTAGAAGAAAAAGGAAAGAAAATAAAACCTTAACCCTAATTAAAAATCCCTTAATCCCTAACCCCTAATCTAATCCTAAAATCCTCAGCTAAACCCCCCCTAAATGAATCCCAACAGCAGTACAGTGATCCCCCGACCTGCGCGCGAAAGCCCCTCTCCCTCTCATCATATATATATATATATATATATATATATATATATATATATATATATATATATATATAATTCTTATATTAAACACTAAACCCTAACCCTAGCTCCTACTCCTCAACCTCCACCTCCACGCGCCAACCCACCCCCACTGGACCACCGCTCCTGGACCAGCCGCCGGCCACACGACCACACCCCGCGGAAGCACACGCGACAGCAACTGAACAACAACTTAGCCCTGTTCACGCCCTGATTCTCGCCTCCTAGCTCAACAAAATTTGACCCAGTCTTCGCTGGTATGATCCCCACTTATCCCTCTCTAAATCTCGTAGATTAGTTCCCATCGTTCAGCGCTAAACCCTAGGTAAAAATCGACGCCAAGTTGATAAAATACCACGTCATTTAAATTCAGAAAAATTGTTACAACCACCCCTGTTTAAAGACTAGTATCTCCCACCACAGAGATCCGAATTTAGTTTTTCTTTTTGGTAAACGAAGACCAGCTAATCAAAATTAATTTTTGTTAATTATAATATTTTATTTGATGCTGCATGCTGAAATAAATTAGGTTAAAAACTCATAAAAACCTATTTTTGAAATTTCTAAAATTTATGATACGAAGCACGTTTTGCCAAACGGAACCACCCTGTCATATACCAGTTGCACCTAAAAGCAAGTATGGTATGTCCAGACATGTGGGCTTTTACGAAAACTGATTTGGACTCGTGTGCGCGTCGAAACCAACCCGTATTCGCAAAAAATTCTCGTATTATGACTTTTGCAAAATATCGTACCATTTAGTGTACGCTCGTCAGAACATGACAAAACTTATACCATTGGATTCATGGTATCACGTTATTCCTGTGAACCAAGTTTTACGCGATTCTGAGACAGTTGACCAAGCCACCTATTTACGGGTCCCACGGTTGACTTTTTGGACGAATTTGTGTTCAGCTCATCGGAATCCCAAATTGGACTCCGTTGAGTTTGTATTAACGTTTAGAATTGATTTGACCTATAATTTTCTCTATTTAGAGACCTTTACTCTATGCACACTTTTCGGTACAAGATGACCCACATGTGGAGCCCGCTTTGACCCAAAATTACTGTTTTGTCCCTGTGTCCAAATTGGACGAAAGGGTAGTATTTTTTAGCTATTTTGCTTATTCTGGAAATGTTGATGATATTTATTTTTGTATCCGGAGACGTTCATTCTGAGGACGTAGTTTCTGATCCTGTGTGCTTGACTCTTGGATGTTACACTTTTCAGCTTCCTTGCCAGGCAAGATACCTTGCCAATTTTCTTACAGTATTTTACATACTTATTATATTTTTGTATATTCATTATATGTGTATTTTCTTTCAGTCATTACTATATATTATATGTATGTTGACACATACTTGAAACTTAGTATCATGAGAGGACAATCAGTAGTGTATGGGCTATAACCACTCTGGTAAACCGTAGTATCTAGCACGCACTATGGTAGTCGTGTTCGATGGTCGCTACCCCTACGATATTTCGATTAATAGTGTCATGATGGTCGCTACCCCCGCGGTATGACGGTTGATGGTGTTCTAGATGTGTGTGTGAGTTGTGAGATTAGATAGAGTAGCATACCCTTGCCCATACATCAAAAAGTTGTCCTCATTATGAATTTCATATAGATTGTCTTACAGCGTACTTATATATTTTTTTGTCTATATTGTATGTTTACTGTATTCAAATTGGCATACTTCTATGTATCTTGTTACATCCCTCTGAGGACCTGGTCCCTTTTCAGGTATAGATGTTCATGACTATTCGTAGGAGCACGGATTAGGACTTACTACTTATCTCTTCCGATGAGGTCTTACCTTCTGAGCATCATTGATCTCTAGTGAGGGATCGCTTCATTGATACACTTCTATTATCACCTTATTTTATATTGGAGATTACCCTCCTCTCTCATTCTAGTTATGATATAGTCGTTGGTAGTGGATTTGTCTCCACCCGACTATTATTTTAGATTATTCAGACTTATTATTCTAGTTTAGTTATTTCTTTTCTATGACTTATTATGTGGATGAGATTATTATATATGTGACTTGTGACACTATATATACTACATGTGAGTTTATATTCATATTACAGCGTACGTATGTATTATGGTATCCATATATTAGAGTTGCCATATACATACGGTTGGCATGCTTACGTGTTTCTAGTCCTACGTATTTTGGGACTGGGGTGTGACATATTTTTTTGGTGGCCCATACAAGTTACGTCACTATACTGACCAAGCCTGCGTATAGGATTAGAATATAGGATCTCATCCACTTATTTATCACCTCCCTTGATTTTATTTTGTATTCTCATTTAATTGCTTGCATTGCATCTTGCTTGATCCTTTCTCAACGTTAATCTTCTCTCGTGCTTGATAGGGGTTAGGAAGATGACTTGTACTAGGTATATACACTCTAATATTCAATAATACTATTAGTTAAATTTTTGTAAGTTTGGTAGTATGCCTCATAGTCTAGTATCATATAGTCCTTCTGACCAATTAATGAAGTATAAATGAATGACAACAACTATAGACTTGCATAAAAAGATAGTGGTACCCAGACTGAAGAAGTTAGAGGCCCATATCCCCATTTGGTTGACTATAGACTTAGACAAAGAATTAGTATGGCAACTGTAGAGGCACAATACCGATCTTCTTGGTGAACTTAAATTATTATGTACCTTCCTCCATCATAATCAAGCGTACTTATATTTTTTTACTACCTCGACTTATGCTGCTATTATAGCCTAGTTTTGTAAGCTTACTATTTTATTGAGCTTGTTCATGACATATGTATTATTGGAGGGCCACACTAATACAATGTCCAAATCAGAATCAGTATATTATGGTCTGATCAACCATAGTACGCTTGGTTAGATCTTTGTATCACTACTTTACGTGGATTAAGATATAGTTGACTCAACTTGTTAGATGAATATACTTGTCCTCTAGACTGGCCAGAGCATATCATGTCAGGTACATAACTGTTCTGATGTAAACATGCGAATAGGAATTTACCAAAATAAGGTTTTAATCTATAAATGCCTTGGCAACTCCCTTTCAAATTCTCTAATCCCTTTGAATTCCGTACTTGCATTCTATCACCTCCTCCTTGAATTTTTTATTGCTATTTTTCGTCTTTCCCTATTTTGGAAAGACGAATGTTCGTGCTTAGTATAAGTTTGATACACGAAGAGTACTAGATATACCCCATAGGCCAAGCACTCATGATGACAAATAAGAGAGCGCAGGCATAGAAAGTCGTAAATACAGGTACGATATTTAGTTATATTTGTTATTTCATACTCATGACCCCCTTTATGACACAGGATCTTAGGTGCATAGTAGACGTAAAATTATATAGGTATTGGTTTAGCAGTTATGAGGATATATTAATATTTTATCCAGATGGCATACACGCAATGCTAATAGATGACGCGAGTAGCAGTAGTAGTATTCTCTTTCTATCACCATCTCGCCCCTTGGGTGGCTCATCTTCTTTTCCATCTCCATCCCTTATATCGTGCTTAACTCCTCCTACCATAGTCGTATCCTTTCGTGCCATTAAGAAATATTTGAATTACTTCAATCTCACCCTTATTTTGTCAATTAAAACATAAATGTGTTAGTGATGATTGATAACTAAAGGATAATTTCTTAATAATAATCCTTATGTATATGCACTATAGCAATATCTGTATCCTCTTATTATTTTAAACCATAAATAGCATCCCTTAGTCTAAACGTTAATTAGTTGGATTGTTGAAATAATTCATACTTCAAATAGTTTTATAAAGTTATTCAAGACTATAACTGTTGCCCTAAAACTTAGACTATGCCTAGGAAAGAGTTGAAGGAACTTGTTACGAACTGATGACTATGATAAATCGCTGGCAAAGTAGAGACAGCTGCAGCTAGACCGTTATAGTAGAGTAGTCGAAGTATTTGCAGACATACTGGTCAGGTGGCATGGCAGTATTAGACTACGATACTTGACGGTTACAAAAAAAAATCATAGCTATGAGATTTCAGACTGGTATCCCAAAATTCTTGACCCAATAAATAAATTCGTCCTACAACCTAGACAATAGCCTCAAGAGACTTTGACTACTAGAAGAATTATTATAAGTTGGGTAGTGTAGATGAATTAGAAATAGAATAGCGTATGGACAATAAATGAGAAGTGTTAGATGTACATACCATGATTTTAGGAAGCACTGCTAGATAACTATGTAGTGTAATAGCTATAGTAATTATTATGATAATGGGTTAGTGTCAATTTTGAGGACAAAAATTTTGTAAGTTGGGTAGAATATAAAATCCCATATTTTTAATATTATTTAATTAATTAGTTATTGAATTTATTTATATTATTTATTTAGTTAATTAGAAATATGATTTATTGATTTAATTATCTAGATAATTATTTATTTATAATTATTGTACAAAGTCCTATTATTTTATTTTAGGAATATTTGCAGAAGAGGGATAGATTTTTTTGAGAATTTATTTGGGTACAAATATATTTTTATATATACCTTAAACAAAAATGTAAGTAATATATAGTAATTAGAGTTAATAATAAATAGTAATAATAATAAATAATAGTTAATAATAATAATAATAATAGTAATATTAGTAATAATAAATAAAAGAGTAAAAAGAAAAGAAAAGAAAAGAAAAAGAAATGGAAAAAAAAAGTAGAAGAAAAAGGAATGAAAATAAAACCTTAACCCTAATTAAAAATCCCTTAATCCCTAACCCGTAATCTAATTTAAAACCCTTAGCTAATCCCCCCCTCCCCCCGTAAACGATTCCCAACAGCAGCACAGTGATCCCCGACCCGCGCGCGAAAGCCCCTCTCCCTCTCATCCTATATATATATATATATATATATATATATATATATATATATATATATATATATATATATATATATATATATTAAATACTAAACCCTAACCCTAGCTCCTACTCCTCGACCTCCGCCTCCACGCGCCGACCCACCGTCGTCGGACCATCGCGCATCGCCTGGACCCGTCGGCCGGCCGCACGACCGCGCCTCGCGCAAGCACACGTGACAGCAACTGAACAACAACTTAGCCTTGTTCACGCCTTGATTCTCGCCTCCTCGCTCAACCAAATTCGACCCCGTATTCGTTGGTATGATCGTCAGTTATCCCTCTCTAAATTCCGTATATTAGTTCCCATCGTTCAGCACTAAACCCTAGGTAAAAATTGACACCAAGTTGAGGAAAAACCACGTCATTTAAATTCAGAAAAACTGTTGCAACCACCTCTGTTTAAAGACTCGTATCTCCAACCACAGATATCCAAATTTAGTTTTTCTTTTTGGTATATGAAGTCCAACTAACCGAGATTAATTTTTATCAATTACAATATTTTATTTGATGCTGCATGCTGAATTAAATTAGGTTTAAAAACTCATAAAAACTTATTTTTAAAACTTTTAAAATTTGTAATAAGGAGCGCACCCCACCAAACGGGACTGCCCCATCGCATACCAGTTGTACCAAAAGACGCATATGGTATGTCCAGATGTGTGAGCTTTTATAGAAACTAATTTGGACGCGTGTGCACGTCAGAATCAACCCGTATCCGCAAAAAGTCCATATATCGTAATTTTTGTAAAATATTATACCATTTAATGTACGTTCGTCAGAACGTGACAAAACTTAAACCATTAGATTTATGGTATCACGCTGGTCCTGTGATCCAGGTTTCATGCGATTCAGAGATAGTTGACCAAGCCGCCTATTTGTAGGCCCTACGGTTGACTTTTTGGGCAAATTTATGTTCGGCTCATCGAAATTCAAAATTGGACGTACCATTGAGTTCGTATTGATGATTAGAATTGGTTTAACCTATAATTTGTCCTATTTAGAGACTTTTATCCCGGGCACGCTTTTTGCTGTAAGGTGGCCCACTTGTGAAGCCCGTTTTGATCCGAAATTACCGTTTTACTCCTGTATCCAAATTAGATGAAAGGGTGATATTTTTTAGCTATCTCGCTTATTCTGGAAACGTTGGTGATATTTTTTTTCAGCATTCGGAGACGTTCATTCTTAGGTCGTAGTTTCTGATCCGGTATGCTTGACTCCTGGACGTTACACTTTGCAGCTTCCTTGCCAGGCAAGATACCTTGTCAAATTGCTTACAGTATTTTGTATGCTTATTATATTTTTGTATATTTATTGCATATATATTTCTTTCAGTCATTACTATATATTATATGTATGTTGACACACACTTGACACTTAGTATCATGAGAGAACAATCAGTAGGCGTATGGGCTATAACCACTCTGGTGAACCGTAGTATCTAGCACGCACTATGGTAGTCATATCCGATGGTCGCTACCCCCACGGTATATCTTTTGATAGTGTCACGATGGTCGCTACCCCCGCGGTATGACGGCTGATGATGTTCTAGACGTGTGTGTGAGTTGTGAGATTAGATAGAGTAGCCTACCCTTGCCCATACGTCAAAAAGTTGATCTCATTATGCATTTTATATAGATTATCTTGTACAATGTACTTATATATTTTTTGGTTTATATTGTATGTTTATTGTATTTCAATTGGCATGCTTCTATGTATCTTGTTACGTTCCTCTGAGGACCTGGTCCATTTCCAGGTGTAGATGTTCATGACTATTTGCAGGAGCACGGATCAAGACTTACTACTTATCTCTTTCGAGGAGGTCTTACCTTCTGAGCATCATTGATTATCTCTAGCGAGGGATCGCTTCGTTGATTCACTTCTATCATCACCTTATTTTATATTGGAGATTACCCTCCTCTCTCATTCTAGTTATGATATAGTCATTGGCAGAGGATTTGTCTCCACCCGACTATTATTTTGGATTATTCAGACTCATTATTCTAGTTTAGTTATTTCTTTTTTATGACTTATTGTGTGGATGAGAGTAGTATATCTGTGACTTGTGACACTATATATACCACATCTGAGTTTATATTCATACTACAACGTACGTATATATTATGGTATCCATATATTGGAGTTGCCATATACATACGGCTGGCATGCTTACGTGTTCCTAGTCCTACGTATTTTAGGACTGGGACGTGACAACCAACAAAATACCGTATCATAATATACGTAAGTTATTAGATATAAAAATATAATAATATACACAAGTTAAAAATATATAGTACTCCTAGCCAAACTAATGCTAAGTGGCTTTGAACCAAATGCGGTATTAAAGTGGCTTTGAACCAAATGCGGTATTACACCACCTACACACCCATCTTGATACACAAACCCAATACCTTGAGTATAAATTAATATCTTGATATCACAAGGTAATCCAATATCTACATTAACTAACTAACCATACATACCTCACTATACACTAACATGCACTTAAACTTATAACAATACTATACCAACTAACAAAACTAACATATCCATCGGATATTCAATACCCATACCCAAGATACCTCAACTCTCATTACCGTGGTGTAACTCAAGGTAAACTATAAATAATATTAACCAATGTTAATGCTAACTGGTGCTTATATATATATATATATATATATATATATATACTTACATATATACATAAATAACTAACTAACAATATTAACTAACTTAGCTTATCTAAATCTTAACCTCTAAGCATTGTGCGATAATCTACTGCTGCTTATGCTTATTTCTATTGTTGCTTATTACTTCTACTGTCGCAGCTTACTGCTTTTCACTGTTGCTGCTACTGCTTATTGTTAATATTGTTGCTTATCACTGCTGCTGTTGCTTACTGCTGCTGCAGCTTGTTGCTGCTGCAGCTTCCTGCTTATGCTGCTGCTTATCGCTGCTGCTGCTGCTTACTGCTATTGTTGTTGCTGCTTATTCCTACTGCTGCTACTGCTTATTTCTACTGATTCTCACTTCTTATCACTGTTTACTTCTTATTCATACCCCCTTTAGCACATATACATATACCTATACACATATACACTAATCCACATACACCCACTAATACACATACACATATCTATGTTCATATATATATATATATATATATATATATATATATATATATATGCTTACACCTATCAACACCAATGATGCATATAAACTTTCTACTCTCCAATGACCACCAACATATCACAAATAAAAATAGAACATACATATATATCTATATCATATAACAATTATAATTGCAATACTCTAATAGCTATGACCAAGGTAAATTGAATTATAATACAAAGAATCAAACATGTGGAGTGTACCACACCCGTATCACGGCTTTACCACATCACCAAACATATCCCGAAGGACATAAGCAAGCCTAAATTTACAATTAAAAGCAATACGAAGTGTTAGCTACTCAACTATGTGCCCGTGTCAAAATATGACATGCTCAAACCACCGTGTCGGAAGAAAAATCTCTAAATTAATCTGTATCACCAAATTATCGGGATACAGCCTACACGTATCCAATTATGGATATTACACTAGTCACACACAAGAAAATATATGTCAATTTGGTCTAATTGACCTATTAAAAAATACAAGATGTGCCAATCTCGAAATTCTTCCAAAATTGACACAAAATACTACATAACTTTCTCTATATGCCTCCTATGAACCTAATTACAATTTCTATGGGTAGTCTTAGTACATGAGAGCGTTTCTAATAATTAAATTACAGATTTAGAGTATAATTAGAGAAAAAAATAAAATTGTGCCTGTTGGGAGATGGATTTCTAATGCAAATATTAAATGAGTGTCAAGAGCCTTCAACTTGTAGATCTTTGCTCCTTCTTGTAGATTCTTTCTTCCTTCTTGTACATCCTTAATTTTTTTTCTTATTTTAATAGCCTCTAATGATGAGTAGGAAAGGAATTCAAAAGAAATTTAGATAGAAATTGGTATAGGGATGAAGGAATTTGAAAGAGAAAATTTTAGATCTAAATTTGGAATAAAAAATAAACAAAGAGAGTCTCTCTCCTTCCTCTACAAGGCCGGACTCTACCCCCTCCTCCAAGCTACTATGAAATGTCCACAATACCCCTTGGGTCTTGTCATGAAGAAATTAATTAAGAAAAAAAGATTCTAATCCAATTGGTTTAACTAATTAATTCATCATTCTAATGAATGGGCTTACTATTGGGCTCAATTCTAACTAGAATAAAATATTAGTCCATGGATCTAATCTAAACTAGTTAGGTCTACTAAAACAAGTCCAAAATTAAATCTAATATCTAACAATAAATAAATAATATAATAAATAAATATAAAACATCTACAATATTTAATTAATTAAAAAATGACAAAAATACCCTTTTGTAAAAAATATGGTAGTGACATGCTCATCCTCCTGAGGGTCACCCTGACCACCATCAATAGGCTATTGATCAAGGTTGGAAGAAACTCCATGTAATGGCTCCCCCATAACTGGATCTTCTGCAATGTCCTCTAGAAACTACTCAAAGCAAAATAACTCTAACTCAGAAAATTTCTCAGCCTTAGAAGGCATCTTTGAATCATGAGTGTTGGTTATGGTCTGATTCTCGATGTAACCACGTCCCTGCTTCTATAGATCTTTTTCCTAGTGGGTCATAGATTTTATAGCCAAAATCATTCTGACCATAGCTGACAAAGACGCATTATCTCATCTTCGGATCAAGTTTGGATCTCTCGTCCTTCGATACATGCACAAAGTCCTTACAACCAAACACTCATAGGTGATTGTATGATAGCTTTTTGTCGTACCATACTTTGTCAGGTGTTTGTGGTATTAAACGAAAGAAATAAAAGTGTATTTCAATGACGGGGTTTATACGAAACCCGCGCTCTTTGGTTTACAAACAAACTTGTACAATTTAATCCTATACGAGGATGTAAGAGTACAATTTATTTAATCTGGGTATGAATTGCTATAGGTGTCTGATCTGCAGTCGATCACTTTATCCCTTGGACCACACGATGTTGAAGAAGTGCCGTAGAAGACAGGTAGAAGCTTCGAAGGTTGCAGAAGAGGGTGGATGCACGATGCCAAAATCGTCGATCCCTGCTCTTTGCCTGAGCTCCGGACTCTCTCTCTCTCTCTCTCTCTCTCTCTCTCTCTCTCGTGACCTCCGGTTCGATCTTTCTTGGAAGTTTGACCTTGTTCGATCCTTCTTTCAAAGTTTCGACCTTGTTCGATCTTCAAGTTTAAATTTTTTTGACCTTGTTCGATCTTCAAGTTTAAAGTTTTTCGACCTTGTTCGATCTTCAAGTTTAAAGTTTTTCGACCTATTTACCCATTGATAGGGGTCTCTATTTATAGAGTTTTGGTGACAGTGACCGCTCCGTCGGTGTAAAAACCGAGTGGAAAGTACAGCACCCTTTTACACAACGATTAAAATAACCTGTCACGACCCGCACCCGGAATTGGGGCACGAGTATGTGGGTACGTCCAGCCTACGCCGCAGCATCGGCGGTAGAACGCTGTCAAGGTCTTGATACTATCTAGCCAATCTCACACAAGCATCCAATCTCCATAAGGAGGCACGGATGACACAAATAAAATGAACACATACTCAATCACAGGATTACAGCACGATAAGATAGCGAACAAAAATTAAATACAACACAAGTCTAAAGTAATAATCAAACTCAACAATATTCAAGTCTCAATAAAAATGCCGGAGACAAATCCGGTACCAAATAGTCTACTGAAAGAACTAACTAGAAGATTGGTGATTCCGGCTAGACCTCCCAGAATCACAACTAACTATCAAGCCCAATCGCAGCTACTCACCATATGGTCCATAAAGTGTTGGCTACCGATCCTCTAAGGCATAGTCTGGAAAAATGTTTCCAGTCAGGAAGGAGCAAAGTACAAATCTCAAATAACAGTTCCATTAAATTGATAAGGACTATAAGCAATAAACATGTGATGCTAGCTACTAAGAAGACAGTGAAATAAATGCAATGGCAATTAAAGAGAGACAGGCAATATAAAGAGACAGGCAATAGGCAATATGATATAGTCAGTGCATGTATGAAAATGAAAAAAATAAGGAACAGTATCATATACGGGTGATGTAGTATATAATTTAAAATAGGGAACTGTAATCTATTCTAAGTGTTTGAAATAGTAGTTTCAAAATGTGATCGGCTTGGGAACATGTACGATAGCTATAGGGCCTGGCTAATCATGAGTGAAGAGCATGATTAACACTTACATTGTTCTATACTGTATAAAGGGTATGATCATATTTCTTACTAACTACTTCTCCGCCCCCAACTAGTAATGTGGATCCAACCATGACACGTCACGATACACGAGCAAGTCCATTCTATCATGTACGATGTCTAATATACATGTCGTGTACAATGTCAATACGATAATTAATGTAACATCTCATGACTGCAGATCCAAGCTATACTAGTCCGTGTAGCACAGTGTCAAGGATTCAGATGTAATATTTCATGATTATTGAACTTATAGAAATTATCAAGGAATTGGAAATTATCAGAGAATGTACTTGCCTTGGGTCCTTAGCTGGTAATTATTGATGTCCTGTTCCAGAGTATCCCCTGGGTGAAGCAACAGTCCTAAAAACATATCACAATAACACTTATATCAGGTGCTACCCTAACACACAGTCTATAAACACTGGCCTTAGGGCCATGCCAGGCAGGGCACTAGTCAACTAGGGTCATCTAGTAGGGATACATATAAATATACATCTCATTAACTAATCATATATATAATTTCTATCAATTACAATAATAGATATATGTAAAAATATATACTTTAAAATAAATAATACTTATATATATATATAACATAGTTCATGGAAAGGAATACATATTTATATTTGTATACATACTAAAAAGAATTTAACATAATATATATATATCTAAAACATATACCAATATAAATTATACTTGCTATAGTTGTATATTTACCAAAATACGTACATTTATATATATTAACATATATCAAATACGTTCATATACATATATATGTGTATACCAATACATTTATATATATATATATATATATATATATATATATATATATATATATATATATATATATATATAAATATATATATATATATATTTATACCAAAATAGTACGTATACTATTATATTTTATATACCAAAATACGTATATATCATATATGTACAAAAGTACATTTTTAGAATATACATATATATTGTCAACATCATTCTTAAACATACTAATATTAATTCACCAAATTAAATTTATACCATATATATATGCAGATACACCAATAAAATACGATACTATATACTTGTATACATGTATATTTATATGTCAAGACATATGTATTAACGTATATTATGTTATATATAAAAATATATGCCAATTAATATATTGAAAATATACTAAGTATATATATAAAATACATGTATATACATATACCAATTATATGTACACTATTCATTAATTAACTAATGTACTCCATACATTTCATACACCATACATACATTATATACGTATATACATATATATCTACACATTAATATATACTAATACATATACAAATATATATATACTATACATATATATATGCTAATCATTAATTAATAAATAATATACGTATACAAATATGAATATATATATATATATATATATATATATATATATATATATATATATATATATATATATATAAACAAAGAAGGAAGAGGGAGAGAGGGAGAAGACTCACTGTGGGCTATCGGGGTGGCTGGCCGGCCGGACTTCAGGCGGTGGTCGAGGTGGTGGCTATAGATGGAGGTGGTGGTGATGTATGGTGAAGATGGAGGTGGATGTCGGCCGGCTGTAGGGAGGATGGGGGAGGAGTCGAGGGGGTTGGCCGGCTGATGGCCGTGGTGGTGGTGAGTAGAGTTGCCGGCCGGAGTAGAGAGAGGGCCGCCGGGCGCGTCGATGCAGCGCCGGCCGGGGTCGGGCTCAGTCACCGGCCGGGTGCAGGGAGTGAAGGGGTGGGTGAACAGTGTTCCAGTTCCCCCCCCCCCTCTTTCAATTTGAATTTTAAAAATTAATGAAGAAAGGAAGAAAAAGATAAAGAAGGAGAAAGGAAGAAGGAGAAGAAGAAGAAGAGAAAAAAGAAGGAGAAGGGAAAAAGCTACGGTTTGGTGTTGAGGGAGATGGGGGCTTGTCAGTAGGTGGGGAAACCTAAGTTTTCTAGGGATTAGGGTTTGATGTTACTTTAAATAGGGGAGAGGGTGTGTGAATGAAGGGTGGTGATTGCATCCATTGGATGGGTGGTCTAGATTGGTCATGAAGAAATTTTCATGTGGGGATGAGGGTGAGGGGCTAATTAAATATTATTAGGCTCCCTCATTGTTTTAAACAAATGAGGTGTTGACAAAAATACAAATCTGCAAATTAGCCCCCTTAAATTTGGGTATTTGCACAGACACATAAAATGACAAAAATTTGGCGGGCGATTCGGTGTCCGGTGTTTTGTAGGGTCAGGGGCGTTGTATGTTTGGTACGGGCTCAAATAGCAGGGCACTGGAATTAAATTAAGATTTCAGAATTGGTTAAAATAGTATCCTCAATTTAATTAGAAATAAATGCAAGTTGTGTTCTAAAATTAATTAGGAGTACATGGGGCCAAAATCAGGTCAGGTCATCAATACCAATAATAAAGTAGACTCAGAACAGGATATTATCCTAATTTGGGCCGCACGAAAAATAGGTCAAGATTGCCTCCAATTTCAATTGGAATGCACAACGATACAAAAATAGGAATTTATTAAATAACGTCCGCGATGATTTTTGTGCGGCTAGAAATGATGCACAGAGAGCATAATTATGAGTTGCAAAAATAGCAGAATGGAAGGCGGGCATGTCTAGGGCAAGATTGTGAAATTTGTTAGAAGACAAAAGTCAGGATAGCGCTCCAAATATCGAAGCAAAGGCAATGCGCAATAATTAAATTAAAATACGGTAATCAATTACAATCTCCAATAAATAAACTCTAGATAAAACAATTAAATATATAATTCCATAATTCAGACAGGTGGTCATCTACTGGGCTTCTAGGTCAAGTCTACTAGCTTAAAAATAAATAAACACTGTATATAATATTATATTTACATATCTCACATATTTATTTAAATTAAATATACTATCATGCAATTATTTAATTATAACTACAATAATATTAAATATTATAAAAAGTTAAAAATACCCCTATTTTTGGAATGTGGTAGTGACATAACCAATGCCTGCGTATAGATGACCTTTTGAGTGAGCATGTGACGCATGTCCAACTAAGGGGACAAAATGCGTATATCTGCTGCGAAGATCACGGCGTAGAAGCCACGTAGGTAGGTATCCCTTGTGTAGAAGAGGTTGGCGTAGAAGCCAAATGACTGTCACCCTCGCGTAGAAGCCGAGTAGGCGTAGAAGCCGAATGGGCATAGAAGCCGAGTAGGCGTAGAAGCCGAATGGTCGTAGAGACTGAGTGGGCGTAGCAGCCGAGTGGTCGTAGAGACTGAGTGGGCGTAGAAGCCGAAATGAGCACAGATCCTGAATGGGCGTAGAAGCCGCTGCGTACCGTACCAGAGTGCTGATGTGGACGTCTTAGCCAAAATTACGGCTTTTGAAGATATAATCAAATCTCTTGCAGAGATTTGCCATCATCTTGTGCATTAAATGCGGAGGCATATTTTGAAGGTCTACAGCCCTTCTATGCATCCGTCGCAGAGACGTGCCTTGAGATAAACTGTAACCGCTCTGTGCAATTAGACGTAGAGACGTGCCTCGAGTCCCGTACGAAGTGCAGCTTTTGACATGGCAGGCGGTTTGTCTACTGCGGAGCATAAAATAGCTCATGTTTGCCTGTGTAAAATAAGGCAGCGTATCCCCTTGTACGCGAAAGAGCAGTTTATGCTGAGGGGACGTCAGTAAACGATGGTTCGGTGATATTTTAACCAAATCCTCTGCATTAAATACAGAGATCCGACATCATACTGTGGTTCGCGTCCCGAGGGGTCTGCCATCGTTTTCAGTCGTCGTCTGGGTAGCCATGCAGCACTTTTTGTCAGGAGTCAGAGGTCAGGTTCACTGCGTGACTTGACAGGTTTATTTCGGGGAAGACGAAGCGTTCCTCGTACGCTTTAACGCTGCTTTGAGAGCGGATGAGTTTTACGCCATGAAGGCGATGAAGAACCCTGTTTACGCTGGAGCGGCCTGGACGTACTGCACTTATGCGGATGGTCCTTTAAGCTTATACTTCATGCTGTATTTTAGCGGAGAAAGCTCTGTTGCACGCTTGAGGGCTCTGAAGGCCTCTATTTACGCTGCTCTGCATCAGTATGCTGCGTAGATCTTCCCAGCATATTTTTTATGCTTCTACAAGACCCCCTTCAAAGCTTTTAAATTCCTCAGAATTTAAAACGCTTTGAATGAAGCATAAATGGCCCCTCGTAACTCGAAACATTTTTGAATGGAGCATTGAAACGATCGATGCTGACTTTATGGGGGATTTATTGGGGACCACTGTGATCTCTTTCGCCGATAAAAAGACTGGTAGGGTTAACCTGTTCTCCCCATATTCCCATCATCATGCAGAGATGATCGCCGGAGTTCGTTGGGTCGACTTGAGGAAGAAGGAGATCATGTTCTTCCAACATGTAGGGAGCCAAAAAAGACGGCGTCTTCGAGCAAGTGTCCACTACAACGATGGATTATGGAAGGATATCTTAGCCTCCCTTGTTCAGGATAATCAGCAACTTTATATGGTGGTTCTTCAGGAGAGACGAAGAATCATATTTCACCACGCTGCTTGCAAGTGGCGCCTTCTCCAGTTACCTCTGGTGACGAGAGGCAGACAGACCGGCTAGGGTGGCGGTGGTCTGTAGGAAAGCAGAATTACCCTGCTTTCCTTCTGTTGGAGGATGGGTCATATGCCCAGTTTTGTATCCTCCTGCCACTGATCATCTTCTTGGAAGAAGAGGAAGATCGTCACCAATGCGAGAACCTGTCAGAACAGATTTTGAGGGCGATCTTCAGAACGAGGGGGTATCTCCTTTTGTAGACGGAGTTTCCCTCAGATGTAATCATGAAAAATAGAGAAAAAAACCCTTGTAGATTGGATTTCCCTCATATGTAATCATGATTTTGATTTTAATAAAATCGTCTTGCTTCTTTATATGATCATCCTGCCATACGTTGCTGTAAAGTCTGAATATGTGTAGCTTTGACACGTCTGATTCTTTTACATCAACTCTGATAAGAAGAGTGTTAGGCCATGTCCTTTACGCACAGCGAACAGTCCATAGAATGCTGTTAAGCATTTTTGAATATTTAGAACTGTTCTGTTGTTAGGACTGAGGGACCGCGTAGAGCTCTGAACTGCTGCTTCTGATGAGCAAAAATTTTGTCCAGACTTCGTCTTCAAGAATGATCTCTCGAAACTCCCTTGGAACAGGGTCGAGGATTTGGCTGTCAAACTGAGTTGTCATCTTGATAGACGAGATGTTCAGACTAGAGTCTGGATGAACCTCCAATTTTGGATCCGAGAAGAGTAATTTCTCAATGTTTGAACTCTGTATGTTTCGGGTACTTTGGGGTCAAGAACGAGTATCTTCTATGTGAACTCTTTATAATTGACCGCTTCGGGGACTGTTCGGATATGCGAAAAGTCGTGGAGCGTGAAATCATCAGTCTGTAGCCTCTGGGCATAAAATACCATCGAGCGTGAAATCGTAGACTTGTGATTCCTGAGCGTGAAGTCGTAGGTTCGTAGCCTCTCGAGCATAAAAGCTACCGAGCACAAAGGCATCCGGACGTAAAACCATAGACTTATAGCTGTCGAATGTAAAGCCGTAGATTCGTAGCTGTCGAGCGTAGAAAGCTCCTTTAGCATAGGACTGGAGATCTGTAGCCTGTGAGCGAAGAACACCATCGAGCGTGAAGTCATAGACTTGTGGTTCCTGAGCGTGAAGTTGTAGGTTCGTAGCCTCTCGAGCATAAAAGATACCAAGCACAAAGGCATCCGGGCGTAAAACCATAGACTTATAGCTGTCGAACATAAAGCCGTAGATTCGTAGCTGTCGAGCGTAGAAAGTTCCTTTAGCGTAGAACTGTAGATCTGTAGCTCCTGAAAAGAAAATTTCTCCGAGCGTGAAGTTTGCGGATCTGTTGCTTCTGAGCATAAACTGAGCGCCACCGAGCGTGAGATCATCGATTTGGTATCTACTGAGCAAAAGTCGTAGGTTTGTTGTATCTCGAGCATAAAAGCTATCGAGCACAAAGGCATCCGGGCAAAAAAAAACCATAGACTTATAGCTTGCGAGCGTAAAATCGTAGATCTGTTGCTGTCGAGCGTAGAAAGCTCCTTTAGCGTAGAACTGGAGATCTGTAGCCTGTGAGCATAGAACACCATCGAGCGTGAAGTCATAGACTTGTGGTTCCTGAGCGTGAAGTCGTAGGTTCGTAGCCTCTCGAGCATAAAAGCTACCGAGCACAAAGGCATCCGGGCGTAAAACCATAGACTTATAGCTGTCGAACGTAAAGCCGTAGATTCGTAGCTGTCGAGTGTAGAATGCTCCTTTAGCGTAGAACTGTAGATCTGTAGCTCCTGAAAAGAAAAAAATTTTGAGCATAAAGTTTGCGAATCTGTTGCTTCTAAGCGTAAACTGAGCGCCACCGAGCGTGAGATCATCGATTTGGTATCTGCTGAGCGTAAAGTCGTAGGTTTGTTGCCTCTCGAGCATAAAAGCTATCGAGCACAAAGGCATCCGGGCAAAAAAAACTATAGACTTATAGCTTGCGAGCGTAAAACCGTAGATCTGTTGCTGTCGAGCGTAGAAAGCTCCTTTAGCGTAGAAACCGCTGAACTGCTTTGCGCAAAGAATTTTTTGAATTCGCTGACTGTCCGTCTTTCGAGAGTAGTGGGCTGACATGGCATACAATCATAACCAACTATTAATTGCGAGATTTGGCTAGGGTCTCGAGGAGTCCGTTCGAGGATTCTAGGAGTCGACCCGAACTCTATATATATCCCAAGCTTTTGAGAGAAAAACTTTTCATCTGTCTTCTGCGAAAGAGAGCTTTCGACCGTTCGAGTTTTTCTTCGTTCCTTCTTCGAGCACTTCGAGTCTTCAGAAATGGCGCCGAAACAAACCCCATCCGCTAAGGGAAAGAGTATAGGTTCTTCTTCTCATTCTCCTGCCCCAGCGAGAGAGTCTTCGATCGGGCAAGGTGAACTTCCTTCTGAGCGAAGTATCCCATCGAGGAGCAGCGCACTCGGTCTTAGAGGTAGAGCCCTTGGGGTGACAAAAAAATTGACGAAAAAAAAATCCTTCGCACAGTTGAACGTGACCGCGCTAGGTCGTCTTCTGTGCTGATAGCCTCTTTGAGGAAGATGATGCACGGAGGCATTTTCATCTTTTACGCCCATATTTCTAATGTGCCAGCGTAAAAACTCCGTATTTTTGTAGTTCCGAGCGTAAAAGCTCTGGCTACCGAAAATTGGCGTATATCGTAAAATTTGAGTTTCACGCTAGTGGAGGGGACTTCCGGCATAAAATAACAAAATTTGTACAATCCTGGCGTAGAGCACAGATTGTCGTTTCTTTGGTCCGTATGTTTGTGTAAGATTTGCAATAACATATTTTCCTTGCACTTTTGCAGTTGATTTGGGTGAGTCTCCGCTGTCCGAGGTGATGGGTTCCGCTGCCGGGATGCTGCACTCGAACTATCTGTAGGATTTGTCCCACGTGGCATTTCCCATCTCCGGACCCCAGTATCCTGAGGGAAGGGAGTTTTTGATATCGGCTCAGGGCGAGCGGACGCTGTTGAATATGATCAACGGAGAGCCCCTGACCTACGTCGACGGAAAGCAGTACATAAAGCCGGCTTTCCTCTTTGGGGACACGATTGACAAACAGTCCCAAACGAAGCCCAAGAAGGAGCCCTAGGTTTTTCCTGTCAAAAATTTGGTCTTGTATCTGCCAACGATGCCGAGGGATTATCCCATCTCGGCTTTCTACCATGCGACGCATCGTAGGAGGATGTCGTGGACGCTGACTCCCGATCTTCACGGCAAGCCGGGGAAGATCTTTCATCTGAAAGGGGCTGACCAGGGGTCGTTTGTCAGCCGCCCTTCTGGTGTTGTGACGTTGTTCAGGGGACTGTGTCCGGGCAGTGTCCCGAGTGAAGACAGCTCAGTGATCCAGCCGGTCCAATTGCCGACCTTCTGCAACGACTTCATGGGACGAGGTAGGGTATATCCCAAGGAGAATCCTCGGTGCAATGGGTGGATCACCCCAACAAACCTCCGATGGACTTTCCTAGTCAACTGGGCCTTGAAGCACTTTCGAAGAGAGCTGGAGGGCATTGGACTGTATGCCGCTGTGAGTGCGACGAGTGTTGGGTTGCCTCCCAACCCTAATTTATTCTTGGCACTGATGGAGCGATACATTTTGCTTACTGGGACCTTCGCCACTCCACTGGGGGAGCTGGGATTGGCCCTCCATGAGATAGCAGTTATCTCAAGACTGCCGATGGGGGATACCCCATATAAAGAGTATGTTCCCACCAACCGGGTGTTGGGGGACTTGGACGCTCGGGTGGCGGAAGTATATCAGGAGCTGATGTGTCAATACTTCGCGTGCACCACTTTTTATAACGAGCCTTCTGATTTGGCTCACACCACCAAGTGTATGTCCTACCTCTTCTTCCATCGAGCCAGGGCTGCCAAGTCGGAGAAAGCCTCGGGGGGCAAGAATGAGCCCGTGAACTGTTTGGGCGTGCTTAGTGCCCAGGTCGTTGAGGATCTTATGGAGGAGGCTAAAGCTCCCGATCAAATTCTCGTTGAGGGGGTAGGAAAGTACCCCGAAGGCACTAAGGCCTACAGTTACTTGAGGCGCTACCGCAGGCCTCTGTCTAAGGAAGCCCAGCTGGCAGGTTTCCTCTCGATATGGCTGCCTCGAGTAGTAGTGCCCGGTATTGTGTTCGCGGACCGCATTCACCAGAACATCCTGTGGCCGGCAGTGCGCCTGGTGTTCGAGGCAAGACTGGGCTTGCTTCCTGCCATGGTATGCCATATACAGGCTGGCCTGAGAGCCATGACTGATGTGTTGCTCGTCGATGAAGCTCGGCGTGAGATTTTTCCACAATTCTCCACAACCCCCGGGTGATGTCTCCCGGCTCTGGTAGCAACTCGGGGGGTAACTTCTTGCTGAACTACAAGGACTCTCCCTGGAATGTGAACACAACTTTGGACTGTCGGCTGGTGTTGTAACACCCCGTTCCGCTCAAGCGGACTGCCGTCTCAATCGGCAATCGTGCAGCTGTCCCGACCTGCTTTGCCTCGATCAAGAAGCAAAGGATATCCAGACTTGCCCCTACAGGATCCGGCTTGGAGTTTCAGAGGCTCGCTCAGACGTATCGCTCTACCAAGGCGAATCATCGCTAAGGTGGGTGGCTACGGTGAACTTGTCTTTGCTTAGCCAGCACGTATAAAATCTGAAATATTTATGCTAGTCGCTAGGTGTTTCACCCCCTGCATGCTAATAAATCCAACGCACCTAGCTAAGGGAATAATCCCAACTTGTATTGCTTGCTAGAACATGGAAAATGAAATACTGCTTATATTCAGATACTCGCATGCTAAGTCCCTTAACGGTTTCATCTCTCGGACTACCTTCGGGCCCGAGCAACGTGCCTGTTTATGTTCCTAGAACGCATGCTTGTCTGCTTGAATGTGCATTGTTTTCATCCTTACTCCGGGAGACTACTCAGTAGTTATTCCGTGTATGATTGACCCTACAAGTATCCGGGACCGTCAGGTCATCTAAGGCAATCCCCGAACCAGGGGAATGCACTAAGCAAGAATAAATACTGAACGTAAATCACCTTGAATGATAATCATGCTATGTATGCATCTGAACGAGGATCGTGTTATGTACTGATGGAATCCCAGCTCGTGGAGCAATATGCTCGTTCAGATTAAGTTTAAGTTTCATGATTATCATGTCAAGCTATGGAATATGGATAGACCCTGACCTGCATTGTCGCGGACAACTTGTGCACAAGATATGTTATGTTGAGTTCCGCGGACGGCTACACCGGGGCACCGGAGCCGATCCGATCCGGACGGAACGTATGAGCAGTCGTATGTTATGGGGCAAGGTGTTATGCAGCGGGGCTCGCCACCTGCGTTGCATATCATTCTGTGTCTTGAGACTGTGAACCGTCCTTAATGGCTACGCCAGCGACTTATGTTCATATAGATAAGTCATCCTCGCTTAGCGGCTATCCGCGTGCGAGTCATTGCATAGCATCAATAAACTGAACACCTGAACGATCTGAACATAACGACCCTCATGTTTGCATATGCTATGCTTCCTGAATGTTTATACTTACCGTGCTTGAATTAATCATGTTTGCCTTGGACAGGGAAGGAGAAATGGTAAGTTGGTAAGTCTTGCCGTGTTTCCTCAAACATCGTACGGCGCACTGTCCGACACGTTAAGCTATTCAATGTTTGCATGAAACTGATCCTAAGGCAACTAGAAAGACAACTTAATAGTTGTGCACGGAACCTGTATTACGTGTTTGGATTTGTCGAGCGGGCGAGTAGCTTCCCCACCAGTGCATTCAATGTACTGATAATCCACCAGTTGATATGCAGGGTGCGGGAGAACCTCGTGCGGTGCGGACGCCTCCAACGTGCGTGCTAAGGCGTGGACAACACTCCAAAGCAACGGTGCGTCCGGGACTGAAGCACATATATAAGACATAAGTTGTGAACATCGCCTGACCATCGCCTGTACAAATTATTCCACAGTTGTAGCCACTTGGCACGCTTTTACTGTTTCAGAGAGAGAGGCTTGAGCGACTTGTAATCTCGGCTATACGCCGCCTGTAATACATGTTTCATATCAATAAAGAGATTACTTTACTTGTTTCGATGCTTCCGCTATATTGTCGACTCAGTGAACCTGTTACCGATTGCTATGCGTTCCTAAACTCCGCTGCACTCGGACAATCTGTGCGACTCTGTAGCTTAGAACTCTAACCGCCAGCCAATGAACCATGGCCTTGTACGGGCGTGGCTCACGCTCGTGCGGCATCACGCCAGGATGGGTTAAGCGATCGTTCCGCGGGAGCGCTGGCGAGGGTGATTCCCGCCTAGCGGGAACGGCCGATTGCCTACGGGAGATCGGGGCGTGACAGGTGTTGAACCTCAGTCACGGCTGGAAGCTCCTCTGTACTCCCCCTCCTGTACATCGCAATCAATCAGGGATGAGGCTTGAGGATTCGGGTGGAGAGAAGACCGATCTTTCTCCGAAAGCTTTTAATTGGTTGGTCTGCATTAGACCCTCCCATCTGCTGTACAGGAGCGAAGATCATTGCTTCTTCGAGCCCTACTTGCCTAGTCGGTTCGCCAGGCAGTTTGGGTACGATCAGTTGCACGTGGGCAATACCGTCACCAGCTTCAGGTCCAGGGGCGGACTCATTGATGGAGCCAGAGGGTGGCAATATTTTATCATAGGTTACACGGGAGCAATCTTTATTGTGCCGGTCGTTACAACCTCCACGGATCTCCGCATCCTCCATTCTTACGCCCAGTTCTATGTAGCGATTAACACCTTCCATCGCAATTTTGACATGCGTGGAAGCTTCAGGGTGCCTTCTCCCAAGCCTGGGGGAAGAGTTGAAGTCCCCTCAGTTTCTTCTGACGAGGGTGAGGAGTTTGGCGCTCCGGATGAGCCTCTGGTGTCGATGCCGAGGTGTGAAGTGCCTCCGCCTGTGGGGGCTTTGGTGGTTTCTTCTGGGAAGCGACGGGCTTCTACTCCGAAGGAAGCTTCTCTTCGTAAGAGGAGGAAGGAGACAGTTGCTCGTCCTCTTCGCATTCTTGGTATTGAGGCTCCTGGGAGTGAGCCTGCATCTCCCCATATCAGGGATGATTCTTTGGCTGGAGGTTCCTCGCCTTTTAGAGAGGGACCTTCTACAGTTTCGGCCGACGGCACCGGAGAATCTTCGCTAGAGGTCGCTGTCGTTGCTACTGCTCCAGGTAGTGGAACGAGATTGCCTACATGGCCGCGGCAGATTGGAGAATCTTTCCCTAGACCAGCAACGGATAAAACTCTGCTGTGTCAGCGAGCACGCCTAGCGAGATTCCAGTTGACGAACCTCGACTGCGTCTTGGTGAAGGCTTGGCAGAACTCTGAGCGATGTCGGTCGGCCTACCTCCTTCTCCAGGTATGATAGTTTGCATTGCGTCTTTAAGGCGTGGTTTAGCTACATCGGCTGCAGATGCGCCATATATACCGTTGGCTCCAGGTAAATGTCGTCTTTATGTCTCCCTTTAGAAAGATTACCATCATATTGATATCAACTTTTTAGTCCTTTTCTCAGGGGATGGCGTCCACGGGGAGTACAGCGTTGAAGCACCTTCTGGCTCTGCTCTGGCTCTTGGCGATGATATGGAGGCTTTCGACTTCGAGGATGAAATACCTTCGGGGGCCAGCTCGCCTGGAGTGGTTTTGTCATCTCGAGAGGAGGACGAACCCGTCATCGTGACCTCGCCTCTCGTGAGTATGCCGATAACTTCGACCGTCGTCGTTGTACCTCCTTTTGTCGCACCACCCGTCGAGGCGGCAGCTGTGGCCACTTCGTCTGCAATCATTCCCGAAGGGGGACTTGCTGATATCGTGGCCACCCCTGGCGTTCAATCAAATCTAGTTGCGCTGACCGAGCAACATACCAGCCTCTTTTACACCGGTTTGAAAACGATGATATCAATGGTGTTGGCGAAGAGTCTAGATTTCGAGTGCCTGAAGAAGACTTTTCAGTTTTCGATCAAGGCTGTCAGGGAGTTCGGCGATCCTGGGGTAGCTGACGCCTTGGAGGCGGTGGTTAATGGTTTAGAGCAACCCATTAACGAATACTTGCAGCTGACTCGGGGCAGCTTTGATGCTGAGGTCCAGGCCAGATACGACCTCATGACTGCGCGACTTTCTACACAGCTGGAAAGCCTAGACAACTCCATCAAAACACATAAGCTGGAGATAGATAAAAGAAAAGCTGTCGTGGAAGAGGCTCTCGCTCTTGAGACGAAGCTCCGATCCGAGCACGAAGGGAACGCGGCGAGGGCCCGCAAGCTGAAGGAAAAACTCGCTTTGGCAGAGGAGTGGGCTTCTCAGTCGTTGGTAGGTCTAGATGTAGCGACTGGTCGTCTGAGCGCAGTACGACAGGATTTGGAGCGTGCAGAAGCTGCCCGTGCGGGCTCTCTTCGGGCAAAGGCTGAGCTGACCCTTACGAACAATCCCGAGGCACGGCTGTAGCGGGCTCGCGCCGATGCCTTAGTTTTCAGGAATGAGAAGATAGCTGTACTGGAGCGGCTGATTTATGATCTGACTGCTCCTCTATCATGATGTATCCTTTCTCTTTTTGCTTCCCCAGATGTAATTCTGCTCTCTTTTGGGAATAAAATAAAAGCCACTCTTTTCTGACTTTTGTGGACCCATCATTTCGGAATGTAAATGATAGTTTTTTTAGGCGAGAGTGATATCAGAGGTAGTATGGACATGATAGACTCTCGATAAACTTTTTAGCAGGATATATCTATTCAGAGGTCATATAGACATGATAGGATATCATCCAACTAGTTTCGTCTTGGGAGTAGTTTTGTCAGAATTGAGATCCTCGCTATATTTCACTTGAGCAGGGGAGATTAAGTATAGTACCTTTTCAGGAATTTGCCGTTGATAGGAGCCATTAATAGGTCTCCATTAGGCTGGGCTATCCTGTAGGTGCCGTTTGAGAACGTTGTCTCGATCACATAAGGGCCTTCCCACTTGGGCTGGAATTTGCCTTTACTTCTGTGAGTAAGAATCATCGGCCTTCTTACGGCTAGAACTAGCTCGCCGACTTTGAACACTCTTTCCTTTACTTTATGATTGAAAGCTTTGGAAATACGTGCTTGGTAGAGCGCGATGCACTGCTGAGCTTGGAGGCGTTTCTCGTCTAATCCTTCTAGCTCTTGGAGCCTTAACAGGTCATTCTCTTCTCGAGTCAGCTCATTAGTCACGGCTATCCTGAGTGACGGGATCTGGATTTCAATGGGGAGAACTGCTTCGCTCCCGTAGACCAGCGAGAATGTGGTGCAACCTGTCGGTGTTCGTACCGTCGTGCGGTATGCCCAGAGACATTCGTCCAGCTTCTCATTCCAATCTCTCTTGTTTGAAGAGACGAACTTCTTCAAGAGTTTGATAATGATTTTGTTGAAAGCTTCCGCCAAAGCATTAGCAGCTAGATAATATGCCGTAGAGGCAATATTGTGTATCCAATTTTTATCACAAAATCGATGAAACGCTTGGCTGATGAACTGAGGCCCATTGTCGTAAATTATCCTCCGGGGTACCCCGAAGCGATAAATGACGTGATGCTTGATGAAGCTGATCACATTAGACACCTTCACCTCAGCAAGAGGGATCGCCTCTTCCCATTTGGAGAAGTAATCCGTGATGGCCAGTATAAACCGGTGACCCCTGAAAGAAGACGGGTGAATAGGACCGATGATATCCATACCCTATGCTTCGAAAGGCCAGGATGCGACCGTAGGATGTAGATGTTCAGACGGTTAATGTATGAAGTCTGCATGAACTTGACAGGTCTGCATTGTCTTACATAACGTATTGTATCTGCGATCATAGTAGGCCAGTAATAGCCAATTCTCCTGATGCGATCCTGTAGCTTAGGACCGGGTTGATGCACTCCGTATACGCCGTCGTGAGCTTCCCGGATAATTTGCTGTGCTTCGTCTTCAGATAGACATCTCAATAGCAGTCCGTCGTAGGTCCGACGATATAGGCATTGTGAAGATGCATCGTAGTAGAAGCGTAATGATCATCTTTTGACGGATACTGTTTCTTTGGGGTCCTCCGGCAAGATTCTGTATGCGACAAAATCTATGAAGGGACTTCTCCAATCTCTTTTAGGGGGATCTGTGTTCACAGCGTAGCTGCGTTCTATGTAAAAGTTGTTCTTCACACAGAATAAATCTCTGTTAAGAAGGATTACCGAATCCTGCCTTCTTATGGGAGTGGCTAAATCTACAGCTAGACTGGCTAGGGCATCAGCTTCCAGATTCTGAGATTGAGGTACATGCTCTAGGAAGAACCCTTTGAATGTCATGGCTATCTCGACCGTTGCTCGGTGATAGGGGATGAGTCTGGATTCCGGACTTCATATATTCCACTGACTTGATTGACGATAAGCAGAGAATCACCGAAAGCTTCCAGGGACTCGACCCCCAGCTCTTTAGTGACTTGGAGCCCGATTAGTAGAGCGTTGTACTCTGCCACATTGTTGGAGCATGGCTCGCTAAGAGAATATGCTCGGTAGATGACGAGCTGATCAGGAGTGACCAGGACGACTCCTACTCCTGAAACTATGTTTCCCCTAGGACCGGTTCTGGAGGCACCATCGAAGAAGAGTTGCCATGCGTCACTTTCCATTGCGGAATTACATTCTGCAACTTCGTCAGGGATGTCTTCGTATAGTTTGGAAGTCTCCGGGATCGGATGAGCAGCTAGGAAGTCGGCTAATGCTTGGACTTTGATGGACTTTTGCGGGATGTATACCATATCATATGGTGTTAACAGCATCGCCCAAGTCGCGAGTCAGAAATTAAGAGCACTGGGCTTGCTCATCAGTACTCGAAGAGGGTTGATCCTGGAGATGATATGAATAGTCTGGCCGGCGACATAGTGTCGTGTCTTCTGGATAGCGAATATCAGAGCCAAGCATTCTTTCTCCACTGGGTTGTACCGGTGTTCGGCTCCGACCATCATCCTGCTGAGGTAGTAGATAGCCTGTTCATGACCCATATCATTCTTCTGTGCGAGAAGAGCTCCTAGCGAATGATCCATCGCTCGAACGTACAGCAAGAATGGTCTTCCCATGATGGGAGGCACCAGAACTGGCGGACTGGTGAGGTAGCGCTTGATATCTTCGAACGCTTGCTGACAGGTTTCGTCCCATACGAAGGATACATCTTTCTTTATGAGATGAGAAAAGGGCTGACATCTCCCCGAGAGGTTGGATATGAATCGCCGGATATAAGCCAGATGGCCTTGAAATCCCCGGAGTTCCCTAAGATTACAGGACGGTCGTATTTCTACGATGGCATGGACTTTATCAGGGTCCACTTAGATGCCTTTGGCGATGATGACAAATCCCAGGAACTTGCCACTGGATACACCCAGAAAGGACTTCGTAGGGTTCATCTTGAGTTGATTTTGGCGCATAAACTCGAATACCGTCCTCAAGTCTTGAATGTGATCACCTTTGAGGCGACTCTTGACGGCTATGTCGTCCACGTAACATTCTACTGTTTTGCGTAAATGCTCATAGAATATGTTACTCATAGCCCGTTGGTATGTAGCCCCGACGTTCTTCAATTCGAAGGGCATGATCGTATAGCAATATACCCCCAATTGTGTCCGGAAGGTAGTGTGCCTCTCGTCTTCAGGATGCATCTTGATCTGATTATACCCTGAGAACCCGTCCATGAAAGACATGCGTTCAAAGCCGCAAGTGTTGTCGATCATGATGTCCGTGATGGGAAGAGGGAATTCGTCCTTGGGGTAGGCTGCATTCAGATCTCGGTAGTCGATGCAGATACGTACCTTCCTATTTTTCTTCATGACTGGGACAACGTTGGCGACCCAGTCGGGATGCTGTTCTTCCCTGATGAAATCGCAGGCTATCAACTTCTTGACTTCAGCTTCAATGGCGTCCATCATATCCGGGCGAAATCGCCGTTGGTGCTGCTTCACAGGCTTTAAGTCGGTCAATATGTTAAGTTTGTGAGTAGCCACCCTCGGGTCAAGGCCCGGCATGTCCTCATAATCCCATGCGAAGACGTCGATATACTCTTTTATCAGCTGGATAACTTCTTCCCTTTCAGCCGGGGAAAGATTGTCGCTGATAAATATCGGCTTTAGTGAAAGTTTACCCCCAACATCGATTTGGATAACTTCTTCTTTGGTGGGAGGTTCCCTTTGCTCGAAGCAGAATTCCCACTGCGTATCTATTTGTTAAGCCCAAGAGTCATTCTTAAATGGCTCAAAATCCTGTTCATCTGCTTCAAGGGGATCTGCCACTACCATATTCACTGATAATGTCTGTTCGAGAGCATCAAGTGAGTCGGAGGGTAACAAGCTATTTTAAGGAGAGGAAACGGAGGAACTGCTGACTCTTGATCTAGAGCAGGCTCTTAGCTCGGGTTGGATGGTGGTAAATCCACCCCCACATGTATCTGAGTGGGCGGGACCGATACTTGAGCCATGGCAGTTGCGTGCTGATTTAGCATCATCTGGTGCATGTTCTCTATCATGGATTGCATTTATTTCAGAGATGTCTCCAGTATAGTGATGCGTTGTTTCGTATTCCCTGACGGCGAAACTTCTTCGCATTCATCTTCAACGGCGTAAACTCCCATCTCCCTGGGTATCATTGAAGGATTAGTATAGGTCGCTGTAGAAGTCGACTCTACACTTTCTGCCTCTGATTCGGGGGCTTGGCGACCCCCAGCGTCAGAATCAGAAGAGGACAAAGCTGGTTGTCGTGACTTCGCACGAGTGTTTTGGAATACCCCGGCTTCAGCGTTCCTGAGGAGCTCACTGAACCTCCTTCAGCTCGGAGGCCTGGAGGGATGACGTCTTGAGCTCGACCCTCCTTTAGGTATGTGTGAAGCCATGTTCACAGATGCTTGCGCGGGTTCCTCTTCCTGGAAAGACAGAGAGTAGCTCAACCGGTCAAAAACTGATTATTTTGCTTTGGAACAGCAGCAATTAATCACAACCTTATAACTATTACAACAGTGCTCGCTAGGAGGCATAATAGACATGTTGGAAGGTCCTCTCTCTTTACGCTTCTGGATTAGATATTTGCGCAGGTCAGAAGGAGTTGTAGAAGAAGAAGACGAAGGCTTGTTTCTTCTGTTCCTACCAGTGGGCATGCGGAGGCTGGGCACCATGGTTTTTCTTGTGCCACCTGTATACAACAGGTTGGCCATCTGGGTGGCGGATAATCCCCTGGGAGGGTGTCTTCCCGCAACCTGAGCTTATTTTACGCCGAGGGACTTCGCGTGGCTTAACTTGGAGATTTGCTCAGACTGGCGTAAAGCTGGAAAGGCCCTCAGTCGGCCATCGGCTTCTCGTATAATCCGGAGGGTAGGCAGAATATTCCCTTGCTGGCGTAAAGGCCGAGAAGTTGAATACTCTGCCGCTTGCTTTTCTTTGCGGAGATCACAGCGCTCATCTAGTTCACCATAGAGGTCAGATATTATTTTACGCGTGGAGCATAATCTGTACCTCCGATTTGGCGTTGAGGTACCATCAGAAGTTTTGTCTGTACCGCGCGGAGCGGGAGACTGATTTCTACGCGTAGAGCGTAGTAGATGCTTCTGGGTTAGCGCTGAGGCTTTGCCCAAAGTTTCGTCTGTACCGCGCGTAGCGGGAGACTAATTTCTACGCGTAAAGTGCAGTGGATACTTCTGGGTTACCGCTGAGGCTTTGCCCGAAGTTTCGTCTGTACCGCGCGTAGCGGGAGACTGAATTTTACGTGCGGGGCACGGAGGGAGCGATGCTACAACCTTATTGGTCGGAGAGATCGAAGAGATCGGAGAGTCTACAGGAATGGCGGAGGATGTCTTGGGCATCCACACCTTGCGCAGCTTCCTGTTGGCTTGGACGGAGAGAGGGTGAGAGCTACCCCCGGTTCGAAGCATGTCTTCGTAGGCAGATTGGTCGAAATGAACGACCAGTATCTTCTTCACGGTTCCTACAGATACCGTATCGTGTTGAGCAATTACTTCCTTATCAGAAGAGAAAGATGTCCCCAGCAGAGTCGCCATCTTGTTTGTGGTATTAAACGAAAGAAATGAAAGTATATTTCAATGACGGGGTTTATAGAAACCCGCACCCTTTGGTTTACAAACAAACTTGTACAATTTAATCCTATACGAGAATGTAGGAGTACAATTTATTTAATCTGGGTATGAATTGCTATAGGTGTCTGATCTGCAGTCGATCACTTTAGCCCTTGGACCACACGATGTTGAAGAAGTGCCGTGGAAGACAGGTAGCAGCTTCGAAGGTTGTAGAAGAGGGTGGATGCACGATGCCAAAGTCGTCGATCCCTGCTCTTTGCCTGAGCTCCGGACTCTCTCTCTCTCTCTCTCTCTCTCTCTCTCTCTCTCTCATGACCTCCGGTTCGATCTTTCTTGGAAGTTCGACCTTGTTCGATCCTTCTTTCAAAGTTTTGACCTTGTTCGATCTTCAAGTTTGAAGTTTTTCGACCTTGTTCGATCTTCATGTTTGAAGTTTTTCGACCTTGTTCGATCTTCAAGTTTGAAGTTTTTTGACCTTTTTCCCCATTGATAGGGGTCTCTATTTATAGAGTTTTGGTGACAGTGACCACTCCGTCGGTATAAAAACCGAGGAGTAGAAAGTACAGCACCCTTTTACACAACGGTTAAAATAACCAATGTCTGCGTATAGATGACCTTTTGAGTGAGTATGTGACGCGTGTCCAACTAAGGGGATAAAACACGTATATCTGCTGCGAAGATCACGACGTAGAAGCCACGTAGGTAGGTATCTCTCGTGTAGAAGAGGTTGGCGTAGAAGCCAAATGACTGTCACCCTGGCGTAGAAGCCAAATAGGCATAGAAGCCGAGTAGGCGTAGAAGTCGAATGGGCATAGAAGCCGAGTAGACGTAGAAGCCGAATGGTCGTAGAGACTGAGTGGGCGTAGCAGCCGAGTGGTCGTAGAGACTGAGTGGGCGTAGAAGCCAAAATGAGCACAGATCCTGAATAGGCGTAGAAGCCGCTGCTTACCATGCCAGAGTGCTGATGTGGACGTCTTAGCCGAAATTACAGTTTTTGAAGATATAATCAAATCTCTTGCAGAGATTTGCCACCATCTTGTGCATTAAATACAGAGGCGTGTTTTGAAGGTCTACAGCCCTTCTGTGCATCCGCCGCAGAGACGTGCCTTGAGAGAAACTGTCACCGCTCTGTGCAATTAGACGTTGAGACGTGCCTCGAGCCCCGTACGAAGTGGAGCTTTTGACGTGGCAGGCGGTTTGTCTACTGCGGAGCGTAAAACAGCTCATGTTTGCCTATGTAAAATAAGGCAGCGTATCCCCTTGTACGCGAAAGAGCAGTTTATGCTGAGGGGACGTCAGTAAATGACGGTTCGGTGATATTTTAACCAAATCCGCCATCATACTGTGGTGCGCGTCCCGAGGGGTCTGCCATCGTTTCTAGCCGTCGTCTGGGTAGCCGTGTAGCACTATTTGTCAGGAGTCAGAGGTCAGGTTCACTGCGTGACTTGACAGGTTTATTTCGGGGAAGACGAAGCGTTCCTCGTACGCTTTAATGCTGCTTTGAGAGCGAATGAGTTTTACGCCATGGAGACAATGAAGAACCCTGTTTATGCTGGAGCGGCCTGGATTTACTGCACTTACGCGGATGGTCCTTTGAGCTTATACTTCACGCTGTGTTTTAGCGGAGAAAGCTCTGTTGCACGCTTGAGGGCTCTGAAGGCCTCTGTTTACGCTGTTCTGTATCAGTATGATGCGTAGATCTTTTCAGCGTATTTTTCATACTTCTACATCAGGCACATCACCCTGCAAAGGAACACTAGGAGATAAGTTAATTACATAAGCAATAGTGTACATAGGATCACCCCAATAACTGCCCGGTAAGTTTTTCTATGATATAAAATACCGTACATGTTCTATTAGTGTCATGTTCATTCACTCTGATACATCATTGAGCTGAGGTATCTTTGGCAGAATCTTCTGGTATCGTATCCCTTGATCACTACAATAAGCATTAAAGGGACCAATGTACTCGCCGTCATTGTCGGACTGAACACATAGTAGCTTCTTACCGGTCTCATTTTTAATAGAGGCCAGAAATGCTTTGAAAGTGGGTATCACCCGATCCTTGGTCTTTAAAGCAAATACCCAAATTTTTCTGGAATAATCATCAATAAAAGTCACAAAATAAGAAGCACAACCAATAGACTTTACCTTCATAGGACCGCTGACATCCGAGTGAATCAACTCGAGCAACGCTAGCTTCATTGAACTTGAGAGACTTTGGAAAGACACCATATTTTGCTTTTCCGCTAAAAAGTGTATGCATATCTCCAACTTTGTAGACTTGAGCCCTGGAATTGCCTTCCTGTTTACCAAGTAGTTTATCCCCTTCTGGTTGATATGGCTGAGCCTCCTATGCCATAACTCAGTAGACACATTAGTAGTTGCGTTCACCTCTTGTGCCCCATATATGCTCATTTCATGTAATATAGTCCAGACTTTTTGCTTCTTCTGACAATCACCATCGAACTTCTGGAAATCTTCCACTGACAGTTCCCGAAGAGATTGAAGAAACCCTCATCATCCAACCTTCAAACTTATACTAGGTTAAAACGGATATCAAGGACATGACGGACATCTTTGAAAACAATAACTGCACCCATCTTCTCATCAAATGCACATCTCTAATAGCTACAACTTTCGACAAATCTCTGTTGTCCATCTTCAACACTCCACAGTCGCATATTGTGTAAGTAGCAAATAGTGACATATTGTGAGATACGTGCGTTGAAGTCCCTGAGTCCACAAGCCAAGAGTTTTTATCGTATGCGAGGTTCATAACTACCTCATCACCTACAATGATCACATCACCTCCACGTGCTGAGGTCATCGTTATAGTGTTCTCACTTTGCTTTTCCTTGTCGCCCTTCTTCTTTCTTTTTCAAGCGAAATAGTTTTGTTGATGTGGCCCTTCTTGACTCAATGGTAACACTCTGAGTCCTCATACCGACCCTTGGACTTGCCTCTGCTCTTGTCTCTGTCACCGCCTGGACTCTTGCTTTTGCTTCTTTATAGCTCTCTGAAACTAGCGCCTTTGAATAGGATGAAGAAGATGGGCCCTGATATTATCTTCATACCTCATTCAACACCCTGCTCTTAGCAAACTCTAGACTGACCATGCAATCTGGAGCAGAAGAGATCATAGACACTCCTACGGTCTCCCACGACTCTGGCAAAGTACACAGCAACCATAGTCCTTAAACTTCGTCGTTGAACTTGACTCCCATCGAGGATAGCTGGTCAACCATACCCTGGAACTCACTCAAGTGATCAGTAATAGACGCATAATCTTTGTACCAAAGACCCATCATCATCCGGATCAATAATAATTTATTTACCCCAGTCTTCTTCGCATACAAAGGTTCCATCTATTGTACAATGTCTTCGCATGCTCAATGTTGGCAACATGGTTATATACGTTCTCATCAATAAACTGTTGTATGTACCCACACACTTGTATATTCTCGAAGTTTCAGTCCTCATCGAATTTGTCACTGGACTTCTCGGACGCAAATACTGGAAGATACAGCTTCTTGACGAACAACAAATCCTTCTCCTTGTTCCGCCAATAATGATAGTTGGTACCATCCAGGTTCACCATGCACACCGGCTTCGCGTCCATCTCTACTCCCTGATTTGACTGTCAACTTCAAACACCTCTCTGAACTCTAGAACCTGGCTCTGATACCACGTATTGGAAATAAAACGTAAAAATTGTTTTCCAAACTAGAGAGCCCTACAAGAGAATCGAGCAAAAGCACACAAACCAAAAATGTAAAACACAAATCGCTGACACATAAATTTTTACGTGAAAAATCCTTACAGAAAAAATCACGAGACGATCGGAGTCCAATCTTGAAGAACCTCTACTAATGGAATAAGGAGATTACACCCTCTATAAGCTCCTCATCGATCCAATACGGATCACCGCAACTCTTTGGAACAAAAAATTGATTACAACCACAAAGAAGAAAGACAACGAGAAATACCCGAAACTAATCTCCTTCTTCGAAACGTCCTTCAATCCTTATTTCTCCTCTCTAATGTTGCAAATCACTCTTACCACTTTTTGGTTCTATATTGCATGAGCCTTTTTATAAACCCTCACATGAATTAGGATTTTGACGTATTGAAAATCTATATATGTAAGCCAAAAGTATTTATGAAAATCCAATTATATTCAATCATATATTTAATGAAAATCAAATCGTAAATTGACTTGCCATAAATTAAAAATTCAATTATATAAAAAGTTAATATATGAAAGATTCAATCATAAATATATAATTTTAGTCAAAGATGAAAATATAATATAATATTTGCTTATCATAAATGTTCAAATACACGGCACTCGATGCACTCCTCGAATTTTTTTGACACATGGCTGGCGCTTGTCCTACTCCGAATTTTTTTTTCTCATAGGTTGGGAATTCCACCATCTCCAACAACAAAGTCATTCTATGTTTTATCTTTATTATTTTTTCTAACATAATGTATATGACAAACTATAGAATAATATGAGAAAATGTAGAATAATATTTTGCAGGAGAATGTCAAAATCATTTTGGTTCAACGCAAATATTTAGTCAAATTTTGATTTGTCGTTTGGATATGAATTGTCTATTACCTATGGAATAAATGATCTATTAGGATAGATCTTTGTCAATGTTGATATAGGTGAATGGAGAAATTTATATAGTCAAAATGTTGCTCTTTAAGGCAATAAAAAAATCAAAATTATTTTTTTCTAGAATAATATTTTTTACATATATTAGATATATTTTACATATATTAGTCTTAGAAAAATAAATTCAGATAAATTAGAAACAAAAAAATTATTCCGCTAGTACAACTGGCAGAATTTGGGATACCAAAAGATGCATCGATAGAATTTTTTTTTAAAAAATTACAAAATAAAAGTGAACCTTACTGCCACAACTTTTTTTCTAGTATTTGCACGGAGTGCTTTATATTTTCATGATTTGAATATAAGTTTATTTTTAATTTTACTATCGATACGAGCTCACATCTTTTTATGCGAACCTCAGATCACTAAGAGACCTACGTTGTTTGATCTGTAGCTTGGAAATACCTTGTAACAATTTTTTTTCTAGTAAAATTTGCAACATATTTGAAAACATTATGTTTGGGCCCTACATGTGAAGTTCGAAAAAATGGTTGTGGAACTCGCTAAAAATATTCACATGGATAATTCGACATTGCGGATCCAACGACGCAGGTCTCGTCTGACTCGAGATTCGCAAGAAAAGATGTGAGCCTAAATTGGTCGTTCAAATTGAAAATAAACTTATATATAAATCATAAAAATATAAAAGACTTAAAGTTCAAAATATAAAAAAAATGAAAAATTATATTCATATTTTTTGCCACACTAGCGAAATTCTTGATTTTGTTTTAATTCTTGCACTTAAGTCGTTAATATTTCATGATATGCATATAAATTTATTTTTACGATATCACATATTTTTGTGCAGAACTTGGATTGCAACGAGACATACATCGTTGGCTATTCACAATGTCAAACTACCAATATGAGGATATTTTCAAAGAATTATGCGACACTTTTTCAGAACGTCACATATGGACCCCACAGATGATGTTTTGAAATAATATGGTCACAGAACTTGCTGAAAATATCCACACAGTTCGACATTAAAAATTCAATCGAGCAAGTTTTGTCGTACTACAAGATCCGCACAGAAAGATGTAAGCATGTATCAGTGCAGTCAAAATGAAAATAAATTTATTTTCAAATCATGTAAATATAAAAGATTGTGTAAAAAGTTAAAAAAATAATCATATTTTCCGCCATAGAGATTGGTTGGATTTGTTAGAATTCTGCCGGTCTGACAGAATATCTCTTCTAAATTTTTTTTCAAACTTATTTTTCTAGTGCTAATATGTAAAAATATTACTATTCCCAAAAAAAAATTGAGGAAGAAAATTTTCGGAAAGCTTCCAAATGTTTCTAAACTTGCTAGGAGAGCGTAGTTTAGGAAAAACATATAATAAACAATACAGAAATGACAGGTAGAGTATAGGAAAAGTAAGAGAGAATCTTAAGAAGCTGTCGCTTGCGTTGACATAACTCCTCCTCTCCTCCGTACAATGTACATAGTACAAGCAAGATATGCAACTTAATTTTGCAAATTGTCAACCATGTGTTACCCAGCAAATGAGGCAATCTTCTGAAAATGAAAATGAAAATGAAGCAATAAGAAAACTACGGAATAGCTTAAGATAGTGATATCTACAACAAAAGACTACCAATTGTTGATTCGTTTGTAGCAGCTATTAGAGCATCTCCAAAGTGAGTTTGAAAAAAAAAGGTTGCCACAACAAAATCATAACTTTTTATTTAAAAAAAAAATTAATACAATTGTAAAGTTGCTTGTAAAGTTGACATAACAATAACATAAACAAGGACAATGTAAAGTTGGTTGTCTAGATCTAAACAATGGACTTCACAATACTTTATTTCCACATCCTCAATTATGAATAAAAATATATATATAAAAGGTAGAAGTGAAAAAGTTGTTTTGAAAGTTAAATAAAAAGAGAGTAGGTTTTATTGTCTTTTCAATACTTTTGTATTGAAAAATATTTTTCTATCTCATTGTCTTGTATGAATATAATTTTGTCATTGTTGGTCTCGAGACGAATAAAAGATGGTAGAATGCTGGCCATAGCAGAGCTGTTAGCGAGACTCGAATGTCCGCTCTCTACTGGAATCCAAGTTTTCATCGAGATCAGAGATTCACACAAGAGTTTCTCATCTGATATAACTCAATTCCAACGAAGCACGAACCAAGAATATGTTACAAACTGGCTCTGAAGAAAATAAAGATTACAACAAGCAACAAGTAAAATGTTCTTCTCTTTACGTTCGCAGACGCTTACAATGAGAAAGAACGAAGCAAGGGAAAAATGAAAGAGAAGCTTTTTGCTGGGGTGGTCAAAACCACTGTTGCTCAAAGCAAGATTCATCGTACAAACGATCTGTCCCTAGGAACCAACAAGTTCACAAAGGAACTTCTGGAACGCTCAAAGTCACCTTCGAAAACACTCAGAAATACCATGCAAGAGGGAGCGCCCTGGGCCGCATATGATCTGGTATTCTAGTTTTTCTATCTGTATTCTCTTACTTCAAATGAAAGAGGAGGTCCTCTATATATATAGAAGAAAATAGCACATATGCGGCCTGAGGAAACTCCAGGCGGCATAAGCACTGACCGACCAGATCCTCCAAATCCGGGGGTCAAAGCCGTCGGTGCTGCAAGTCACGTTATACTGCACGAGGTAGACATCGCAGCCAAACGCCAAAAGCAACCTCTCGTGCCTCCTGACACGTTGTACTGCAAGAGGCAGATAGTGCCGCTAAACGTCGAAAGCAGGCCATGTCCCCTCCACGTCAGACTCTCTAGAGGTCGCATGGGCACCGAGCCGCATGTGCTCCTAGCCGCATGGGTACCAAGACGCATGCGCACCTGGCCGCATGGGCACCTGACCACATGGCCCCTGGCCGTATGCGCTCCAGGCTGTATGTCCCCACGAAGCATGCGCCCGAGCAAGCAACCGTGCATGTAACTCGCACATAAAAGGAGCCCACGAGCGCCAAGCGACGATCTGACGTGCTAAGTGCAAAGTGCTCCAACAAAGCGCCACTTTGCGCCCTTGAGCACGAGCCCGAGCCCAAGCCCGAGTCCGAGTCGGAGTCTGAGTCGAAGTCTGAGTCCAAGTCCGAGTCCGAGTCCGAGTCGCTAAGCCCTAGCAGGGATTAGCTCCTAAGAAAAACTTTCTAAATGTGGTGACAAAATAAAGATTGTCATAATGGAGTTCACACTTAAACCCTCTAGGAAAAGTCAACCCACATAGGCCTCCACCCCATGTGCATATACCAACACTAAGTATAGCTATATATTAAGGTATACACATTGGTGGTTTTCCAATGTGGGACTAAAACTCCCAAAGTCAATTGGAAAATACCAATAATCCCCCACATATATCACAATATATGGTTGAGCGTTCTTCACAGTGACTGCCATCTTGCATTGGGTAGATGTCGTCGACTTCTCGCATGGGTCAAATAATAGTACGATACAAGAACAGACTAGGCCTTAAATTCTGCACCATAGCTGTTATTCTCCCCACTCACACAATGACCTCAGATGTTCCATCCGGTCGCACGTTAAAGGCCTTGTGCTGACCTAGTCTCAGTGTATGTATCTTGGGCGTCTACAAGCTTTCTCTTAAGAGATGGCATATATCTGTATCCATACACTTATGTGAGTTTTTTCACTATAAAGAGTATATTATCCGACATGAACTTCTATGCAGTGCTACGCCGCATGACATGGCCACCGAACGCCAATGATCCCCCTCTTTTGGTGTCATACCACAGTAGCATGAGGACACAGGCCTCTTAGTAGTTCCTTTACAACACACAACATGGAACCTTGCACTCATGTGCGGTGCTACGCCATTGTGACATGGCTTAAAGCCGAGGTTCACTCCCTCATGTGGTGTCACCCACTGTAGCATGAGGATACAGACCTCTTACTAGTGTTGTACTACCTCCCCGCATAAAGTCTTGCGCTTCCGTGCG
The DNA here is from genome assembly GCA_036927795.1 of Iris macrosiphon. Taxonomy (NCBI): domain Eukaryota; kingdom Viridiplantae; phylum Streptophyta; class Magnoliopsida; order Asparagales; family Iridaceae; genus Iris; species Iris macrosiphon. Next base: position 133,431,019 of record JAYESA010000006.1, read on the forward strand.
ATGCTATGCCACTGTGACATGGCTCAAAGTTGAGGTTCACTCTCTCATATAGTGTCACCCACTGTAGCATAAGGTTGCATGCCTCTTTGTAGTGTTGTACTATCACTCTCTATATCCTTTCAGCATTAGGCTACCTGCCTATGTGCGGTGCTACTGCCGCTGTGATATGGTCCGAAGTCGAGGTTCACTCCTTCGTGGTGTCACGCCACTGTAGCATAGGATATAAGTCCCTTGTAGTGCTGAAACTACTCGTGCTTCCTGTAGCACACGCCGGATATTAACGCTGCCTGAGAACTCATTAAGGCATCATAGCCATCCTCTCACAGGAAATTTTTTGATCAAGAACAAATAGTAGACCATAGTGGTTCCGGGTACGTACCCCACAATGTCCCTGGACTACCCACTACCTAATATTATCCTGATCAATGGTCCTCCCTTGAACCAATAGCTAGATGCCTGGTAGATTTCTCTTTGAACCAATTGCATAACACTAAATGGTAGGATTGCAGAGATGCAATTCCATAGGTCCTCCAAGCCTATATCTGTTGTGTCCTTGACTATGTGCGGTGTTACTGTCGTTGTGACATAGCCTACAGCCGAGGCTTTACCCTGTCAAGGTACCTTATAGTGGTGTCACCCCACAGTAACATGGAGTACTACGCTCCTTCTATAGTGCTTGACTTTAACTATATATGGTGCTACTGCCGCTATGGTATGGCCCAAAGCCGAGAGTTTTCCTTGTCGAAGTACCTCATTGTGGTGTCACCTCACGGTAGCATGGAATATTATGCTCCTTTATAGTTCTTACAATCAGCTGGCGCTTGAGGCCAATAATGAACGGATCTCCCATACTTACCTGACTCCGATCTTTAACTACTGTAATGATCCATGCTAGCTGCGCTCATTCAGTATTCTGTACTGGCCTGTTATAAACGGATATGCCAGAATCACTTGGCTTCGAATATTAACCACTGTAATGATCCACGCTAGCTGCGTTCATTCAGTGTTCTGTATTGGCCTGTTATGAACGGATCCGCCAGAGTTATCTGGCTTCGAATATTAATCATTGTAACGATCCACGCTAGATTCGCTAATTTAGTGTTCTGTACTGTCCTGTTATGAACAGATCCACCAGAATAATCTGGCCCCAAATAGTAACCACTACAATGATACATGCTAGCTAAGCTAATTCAGTATTCTGTACTGGCTGGTTATGAACGGATCCGGAAGAATTACCTGGATTCGAATATTAACTACTGTAATAATCCTCGCTAGTTGCGCTCATTTAGTGTTCTGTGTTTTATCTACACAGTTCTCTTCAGACCTTTGAAGAAATGAATAGATGCCACTACTGCAGCTTCTTGGTTTTTACAGTACGTCGGTATCACCTAAATATGTGTACTAACCATAGGAAGATCATCTAAGAGCTTCCAGAGCTATTTTGCTTAATATTCTATAGCTGAAAGTGCATAGAATTCTGAGAGTAAAGACTGATTCTTCGACTTACACGATATAGCGGTACCACTCTTGGAGAAGTTATGTCCTCATGTAGATATTTCCCTCTTCTTTTCTGAGCACCAACTGACATTACTGAAGCCTTCCATTATATCTAGATAATTGTTGTGGTGTAGGATATACTACTGAGTCCACTTAAAAATTCTGACGACTCTCTTCACAGCTTACAGTTTTCAACAACATGCATACTGCTCATGGTACTCCCAGCTTGAATCATGCACCTGCTGATGCTCGAGTATACCAACTGTCTCATGCTTTCCATTGGATTAGTGTCATGCCCCAGTTCTAAAGATAAGGAACTGAGTCACGTTGCAATGGCCAGCAGCACACTTCGGCGGGCATTCCAATCTAATGGGCCCGCCAGAGTGCACCTAAGTTGTAAAGTACAATGAATAACCCAAAACATAACACATAAATAGTCAATCTAAATCTCATCCACAGGCAACAGAATAAGAGCACATAAAGGTAATCACAATAACTAATATGCAGAAAGGAAATATCATGAGATAATGTATCATAGTACAAATACTAGAGTAGTCACACGGGAACAAACTCGCTAGTACAAAATACTAGAATGAAAGTAAGCAATAATATAACTTGGAACGGCATCAGATAACTAGATAGTGATACTGTTTCAAGGAAAGAGTCACTACCAGGGATCAGACGAAGTCCTTGGTGATGACCTCGTCCTCGACAGTGGGTCCTACTGCTGGATACGTACCCGGATCGTACTCCTCTGGGTAATCCTCGTCGCCTAAACCTGGAAGGAAACCAGGTCCTCAGAGGAACGTAACAAGGTACAAAAATACGGCATACCAAGTATAATAGAAAGTACAAGTGCAACGATGGGATAATCTATCATAACCAAACAAGTATGACTCAGTTTAAAGATAATATTCTATACGTGGGCTGTCCAAAATAAAATCGTATCTCCGAACACAGAGACACATGGGGCGTACCGTAGTTCCGAGTACAGAGTCACACGGGTGATACAACTACTCTAGATACAGGATCACTATAGAAATAGTATATATACGTATATAAGCATATGTAGAGGAGCCCAAACGTCTAGAACTGTCTTCCCCTTTTCAAGCGGTCAACGATGGTGCGCTGAACCTGAGCCTCTATCTGACAGTCTCGTAAGACAGAAATAACTCAACAGACTCAACAGACGTGACCCTAAGGTCGTTCCAGTCTTCGATCATGATGTCAGTATCAGGATACAGAAATCTGGCACGATCACAGTGTATGAGTGTGTCCTGGGGTGACGATATACTCAGGTACATACATCGAGGTGTTACGAATATCTAGCATTTATTATAAGATGTTACGACGAAAGTCTACACCCGGTTGTGATCCGGACGCGAAGTATCAATCGTAAACAAATATGCGCACAATGTACATAATGAAATAATAAAATATCTGAAACAAAAATACAGGGTGGCAAGGTACACTTGTCTGCGTCCGGCTGCTGATGACGGAGATCCGGTACCATTGTCCAAGTCCGCAGGTCCCATAGTACCTAGAGATGAGATATAAACTCAATCAATAAACTATTATGCGGCAAACAGGGATGTGACACACGTCTAAACATATGCTATAATCTTAGTTACAAGTCACATAGACACTAAGCTAGGGGGTTGACCAAGGTTGACTAAAGGTACGTTACATTAAATCAAACTAATCATCTGTACAATATCATCAAGCTATCCTCAATCCTACTATATTCATCACAGTATTCATTGGTATATCATGCATATTTATTCCTCATATACATTATCCTGTATATTTACTGTCATCCTCAAATACATAATTAATAATTATTAACCTTCCGTTTCATATCATCATTACCAATCCACAATAAGTACTACTCTTCAATTAAACCCATCATTTATTTTCAGTTCCCAAATCACCAATTAATGGTTTGATACTACACACTAGTTCATAATAAATCACTTGTCCCTCGATGACATATCATAGTATTATTTGCAATAATTTAATCTGCTCAACAACAATAATCCAATGCATATATTAATTGAGATGCCCTAACATCTCAATGTATCCCAATATCGTTAACTCAATATATCCACTACCTTAATTTTTTACCTTGCATTTTCCACTCATGCGTATAGTTCATAGCTATTTTATATAATCCCATTCCTAAACAAAGATCCATGCATTCTAATACTCTAACTCGTGTATATCTATTAATTCTATTTTAATTACTTATGTAAGTAAATCCTAAACTCAACATTAAACTATAATCCCATCATTAACGCATGATCATTTATACTACACTACATATACACAAATATTATATAAACATAAACCCTAGCTAAGGTACACAAAACCATATATAACAACATAGAGAGGGGGGAGATTGTTTCACCTAGGCGAGGTGGTTGCTGGAGGCGGTGGTGAAGTCGAAGTGGTGGGTGCTGGGGCGGGCATCCCAATCTAATTGGCTCGTTGGAGTGCACCTAAGCTATAAAGTACAATGAATAACCCAATACATAATACATAAATAGTCAATCTAAATCTCATCCACGGGCAACAAAAATAAGAGCACATAGAGGTAATCACAACAACTAATGTGCACAAAGGAAATATTACGAGATAATGTATCATAGTATAAATACTAGAGTAGTCACACGGGAACAAATCCGCCAGTACAAAATACTAGAATGAAAGTAAGCAATAAGATAACTTGGAACGGTATCAGATAACTAGATAGTAATACCGTTCCAAGGGAAGAGTCACTACCAGTGATCAGGCAAAGTCCTCGGGGATGACCTCGTCCTCGGCAGTGGGTCCTGCTGCTGGATACGTACCCGGACCTTACTCCTCTGGGTAATCCTCGTCGCCTAAACCTGGAAGAGAACCAGGTCCTCAGAGGGATGTAACAAGGTACAAAAATATAGCATGCCAAGTATAACAAAAGGTACAAGTGTAATGATGTAATCTATCATAACCAAATAAGTGTGACTCAGTTTAAAAATAATGTTCGACGCGTGGGCTGTCCAAAATAAAACCGTAGCTCCGAACACAGAGACACACTGGGCATACTGTAGCTCCGAGCACAGAGTCACATGGGTGATACAACTACTCTAGATACAGGATCACTACAAAAATAGTACATATACGTATATAAGTGCGTACAAAGGAGCCCAAATATCTAGTAACTGTCTTTTCCTTCCCAAGCGGTCAATGATGGTGCGCTAAACCTGAACCTCTATCTAATAGTCCTGTCACAAAGAAATAACTCAATAGACTTAACAGACGCGACCCTAAGGTCGTCCCAGTCTCTGATCATGATGTCAGTATCAGGATACAGGAATCTGGTACGATCACAGTGTATGAGTGTATCCTGGGGTGACGATATACTCAGGTACGTACATCGAGGTGTTATGAATATCTAGTATTCATTACAAGATGTTACATCGAACGTCTGCACCCGGTTGTGATCCGGACGTAAAGTATCGATCATAAACAAATATGCGCATAATGTACATAATAAAATAATAAAATATCTGAAACTAAAATATTGGGTGGCAAGGTACACTTGCCTGTGTCTGGCTAGTGATGACGGAGATCCGGTACCACGTCTAAGTCTGCAGGTCCCGTAGTACCTAAAGATGAGATACAAACTCAATCAATAAACTATCATCCGACAAACAGGGATGTGACACACGTCTAAACATATACTACATTCTTAGTTACAAGTCACAGGGTTGACCAAGGTTGACTAAAGGTACGTTACATTAAATCAAACTAATCATTTGTACAATATCATCAATCCTCAATCCTACTATATTCATCACAGTGTTCATTGGTATATCATGCATTTTATTCCTCATAATTTACCTCGGTGTGCACCGACGTTATCTTGTATCTTTACTGTCATCCTCAAATACACAATTAATAATTATTAATCTTCCGTTTCATATCATCATTACCAATCCATAATAATTACTACTCTTCAATTAAACCCATCATTTATTTTCAGTTACCAAATCACCGATTAATGGTTTGATACTACACACTAGTTCACAATAAATTACCTATCCCACGATGACAGATCATAGTATTATTTGTAATAATTTAATCTGCTAAACAACAATAATCCAATGCATATATTAATTGAGATGCCCTAACATCATAATGTATCCCAATATCGTTAACTCAATATATCCACTGCCTTAATTATTAACCTTGTATTTTCCACTCATGCGTATAGTTCATAGATATTTCATATAATCTCATTCCTAAACAAAGATCCATGCATTCTCATACTCTAACTCATGTATATCTATTAATTCCATTTTAATTACTTATGTAAGCAAATCCTAAACTCAACATTAAACTATAATCCTATCATTAACGTATGATCATTTATACTATACTACATCTACACAAACATTATATAAACATAAATCCTATCTAATGTACACAAAACCATATATAACAACATAGAAAGGGGGAAGATTGTTTTACCTCGGTGAGGTGGTTGCTGGAGGCAGTGGTGAAGTCGGAGTGGTGGGTGCTGGCCCGCCGGTGTCACGACCCGCACCCAAAAAATCGGGCATGCATCGTGGGTACGTCCAGCCTACGCCGCAGAATCGACGGTAGAACGCTGTAAAGGTTCATTCTAG